>JAAMPI010001336.1:0-15829 GCA_013054445.1 Cudoniella acicularis
TTTTAACGTATGCTTTCTCAGCTTGCGACAAGACAGTATCATGACTACCAAGAAGCAGATCTACAGCTTCTTCCGACCGGAGTTGAGAGATGCTTCCTACGCGACAGGAGACGTCTACACTCCGGACAAGGTCCTAGAAGCACAGAAGGAGTGGGACATTCTCTCGTAAGCTACACAGCCCGGCTTTTCTTTACACTTTGTTCCGGAAATGTATTTCTAACATCCTTCCAGGACTTCTAAAGAGAAAAAATACCCTTATCTCGCACATGTCAAATCCCTCTCGGTCACATGGCCTCACCTCCGTCTTCTGGCCGATTTCATGGAAGTCAGCACCACACCCACCCGCTGGGGGCACTTGAGGACTGAAGGCAAAGACAGTGAAGCAGCCAAAGTCGCCGAGGAAGCCCGCAACGAGCGCGCCAGCAGGACGACTGTCACAAGGCTGGATTACTCTAAGTCAGGTGATGTGACTCCCACGGAGTGCAAGACTCCTGAGCAGTTGATCTCCGCTTTGAAAGACGTCAGTGAAAGCAAAGATGAGCATGAACTCCGCCTCTTCGTTGTGGAAGATTTGTCACGGGACGTCATCGAGGCTCTAGGTAGCAGTCTAGATATCGAACCTGCGTTCTTCAGGGAGCACATCGCTGATTATGCATGGTATAACATCAGGGATCGCTGGCAGGACCCGCCGAACCTGCATGTGGTTTCAAAGAAGCAGCGATGGCTTCAGCTCCGTTGGGTGACTGCGAGGTATTTCAATACTTCAGATTCTTTTGAAAGAGGCGTTAAGGAGGCCGAAAATTTTAATTGTGTCAGGAGGCCGGATGATGATGTGAATAACAAGGCAGTGTGGGATGATAAAAATGCAATTGTTGGGATAACAAGAACGAGGGCTTCTTTTTGGCTTAGGCATGCTGATGCTAATAGAGGAGCGGTTGGTAAGAATATATATTTCTTCATGTTACTACTAGAGCAATGCTTCGTGAGTATTTGATTTATCGCTGACTTGACAAAGGCGTCTTGTTACTCGACCCAACAATCAAAGAGGGACAACCTCTATGGTATGGCTACCGCAACTGGGAAGAAACCCCGGGAGTGGGCACAACAGAATACCCTCCCGGACCACCTCGCGACTCTCTATACAACGATTTCATCTTCTGGGCGAAAAAGACAAAACCCCCTCAATATGCAAAATCACACTCATCCAAAAAACAGACCTTACCCGCTCACGTTCCTGTCGAAACGCTCCTCCACCTCATCTGCGCCGAATGGCTCACCATTGCCGACTACATCCGCACCCGTATCGGACAAATTGAATGGGAGGTCTCCATCCCCGACCACTTCCTCAACAAAGGCATCGGCATCGACGAGGCGCTCAAGAAACTGCATGTGTGGAGGAGACTCGTCCCTCTGTACCGCGAGATGTTGTCTGATACCCTGCAACGCGTATTCCATTTCCCCTGCCACGCCCATGAGATCCATGGCTCTAATTCCTGCTCTTGCGCTTCCCACCACAATTCCTCAACAACAAATACAAGTGCATCCGCGCCCGCACTTGGTCCTCCCGCCCCAAGCAAAAACTTGAATCGTCAACTCATCTCCTATAGCGACGACTTCACACGCGTCCTCTCCTACATGGAAGAATACCAATCGCGAATCGACCGTCTCACCTCCGTCGTCACGGCCATCATCTCCATCGACGATTCTCGACGCGGCCAAGACGATAACCGCAATGTCGCTCGTCTGACTTGGCTTGCTACTTTCTTTATCCCGCTAAGTTACATGGCGAGTCTGTTCAGTATGCAGAGTGATGTGAGCCTGTTGGTCGGCACATACAAGCTGTATTTTGAGACGGCGCTGCCGCTTGCGGTGGTTAGTTTGGGGTTGGCGTGGGTGTTGACTATGCCGTGGTTTCACGGATGGGTGGCGGGAGCTTTGAAGAAGATTAGGGGTTAGACGGGTTGAGTGGTCAACGTGAATATACAGCTCTTGGGGGGTTTTGGTATTGAGGGAAAATTGAATGTTTGGGGAGTATGGCGACGATATGATGCGCTATTTGGGGAAGGAGAAATGAAAATTCACAACATGCAGTATATGGCTGGGCATGAGCACGGGCATTAGCATTGGAATTTGCATTCATCCGAGGCATTGTACTCAGGAGAGCGTTTCCGTTCTGTCTATTTTTTTTGGGAATTGAGAATAGCGTATCTTGCACAACGCACACAAATTTGCAAAGAAAGGAAAGGGGAATAGAGGATCTATCCTTTACATACATACCGAAAGAAAGGTAGAGAGAGGGTGATGGCGAATACCAGAGGTCGAGAAACTCGCATGATAGATAATACAAGATAATGAAGTGATGATATTATATCAGTGACATAAATATTGTTTGTCAAAGATTCAAGCGCAGGTGTTACAAATACCAATTATCTATACGAATCAATAATACTACTATTACTTCACTTGGCCAATTCAATGCTTCGTTAATCTTGTTTTAAACAAATTGAAAAGATGTTTGCCGTATGCTTTCTGTGATGTAGAAATAGATTCAAGTAGTTCAATTAGAAAGGGAAGTTTAAGAAGGAAAGGACAAATATGAACCATCTAGGGTTTAGTTCACTTACCTCCCCTTTCCTTTTTCAAGTACCCCGTTTTCAGTGAAAGTTACTACAGGAATTTAGACAGGTTTAGAGTTGGTTTTGCCTCTTTTGTCTGTTAGAATCAAATCGAAAACTTAATATATTCAGGAGTGGTATGGTGGGGTGGTGGTTATTTCATTTGAAGGCGCCACAAAAAAAAAAAAACATTAAAAGAATTTTCTGGTCTTTGATAAGTTAGAAAGAAAGGCAATTTAAGGCAAGGTAAGTCGTGCGGCGCTATTTATAGATGCAAGATTGGCGGGATGATTATATAGATAGGTACTTAGAGCAAGCTGGTAGAAATGTATTGTAACAGTTGGTAGAAGCGGCTGGACATGGAATGCTGCTTCGAATCGGGTAATAAATAAATGTTTTAAATTCTCAATATTAGATATGCAGACACATTGAACGAATCATTCGTCATCATCATCATCATCATCATCATCATCAAGTCCATACCTCCAATCCTCCACACTATCCATCCCCACACTATCCCCCTCATTCCCCTCCGAATCAAAACCAAAAGGAGGAAAAGGATAAAAAGGCGCAGAGCGCCTATAAGCAGGCTGCCCATACATACGCGGATCACAATCCGCAACAGCAACTGCGTTCGGTCCTCCAGTCCGATGCCTCCTCCTTGGCTGTTCAATCAACCCATGCCTGTTTCTCCTTCCACCCGTACACCATATCCCAGGACCATGTTCATGAAACTGACACGCATCCATTCGTCTCGGGCCCTTGCGAGCCCTTTCCCTGCTGAGCTCAATGTAATCGCGCGAGAAATCCACGATGCTGAAGAGCTTCTCTTGGACTTCTTCAGTTGGCCATGAGGTTTTTAATTCCTCGTTTTGCTTGCCGTGGTCTTCATTTAGGAGACTGTATACCACTTGCACTACGTATTCGCGAAAATGCGACCCTTCGGGTGTTCGAGCGTAGACTTGGCAGCAGAAGTCTATGCTAGGGTATTTATAATTTAGGCGTTGGTAGTCGAAGTAGGCTTCTAGGACATTGTCCATGAGGAGTGGGAGGCAGAGCTTTTCTGCTAGACAGTATAGATTTAGCGGGTCGAAGGGAAATTCCTTTCCTGTGTAGATGGACGCCGCGGTGTTTGTAAGAGGTGATAGCGTGTATGGTTCTGCGCTGTATACGGCCATATTGAGTAGATCTTCGAAGGTATCTGGATTGTCCTCGGGGAGCTTGGCTGTATTGTCCGATGCTTCCTTGAATCCTCCGTTGAACATTTTATCGAAGTAGGGAATCTTGTCGCAGAGAAGGCGCTTGTGAGCTCGGAAGTGCTCTTCGGTTGGGCCGATGTATAAATCTACCATTTCTGTCCCGAGAGCTCTGGCGCAATTGTTAGGTTAAAGATACATCTGTTCTCTAGAACAGCTCCTACCCGCGAAACGTCTTTGCTTTTGGGGCAGCAGCCTCAGCTGTTGCGGAAGACAGTTTTCTCTTCCTTTTTGATGCATCTGCTGAGCTGGGACCTGCCACACAACTGGGGGTATCTGCCATGCTGCCTATTTCCCTTCCGTCGTGATGGGTATATTGGGAACTTGGGAACAAAGGTGCAGTCGGGCGCGGGGTCTCCTCGGTCTATGGATTTTGTAGAGGCACAATTGGCTATGGGCAGAAGGCAGAAGGTGTGTTGGATAGAGAATAGCGAGCGCGCTTAGAGGGATCGTGATGAGGCTTTTGCTGTTGGTGAATTGTGCTTTGTGGAGTCAAGTGTGGAAGACGTGACGCGATGCGACATTTGTTGCCAAGACTCGTTCTCGCTTCCTGGCCACCTTTTTTGTGGAAAGACTTAAGACTCAAAATTGATTTTCTCTCCAAGTAAGTCAAATATGTATCTCAAGTCGAGGAGACAATGAGCCATAACCACGTTGTTGTGTATTGCGAGCCTCTTTGTCTATAAACAAATACGATTGGTAGCGGTAATATTTGTTGAGTATTGTCAATCATCCACTGATGTAAAGAATTCCAAAGGTGTCTGGAATTGCGATCATGTGTTACAGATAGTAGTGACCCTGAAACTCAGGATTTTTTATTTCTCGAGAGAAATGGCTAGCATGTTGTCGTTTTTTTGATGTTTATCCAGTTTGAAATAGTGATTTTAGTAACTAGTGTAGGTCGTGATCGCGCATTCAAATAAAAACGTGGAGAGAGCTTGATCTAGTTAGGTAAGACGTTTGGTTCTTGTAGTATGTGATTGTTATTAGTTCTATGAGTTCTATTCTATTGTATGATTGAGCACCTTTGCCGCCGCCTTCTAAGAGAAGGGACTTTAACTTCTGAGGCCCCGTATTCACAACGCCTCCCCCATCCCCACATCAAATAACCTCCCCTCTCTCTAGCAAATACGCACCACATCCATCACAACTTCCCCCTCGCAAGATTCGCCACCATCTCCCTAGCTGTAACCCACGTCATTCTCCATAACGTCGGAATATCCAACGTACTAGTCAAGCCATCGGCAAAGCCAAAGAAGAGCATAGGCGGGATCCAGCCACGGGCGTACTCGAGAGCGAAACACGCCTCGTCCATCTTGTACTGTTTGACAGTGCCGCGGCGCAAGTGGTGCACGCTACCTTGTGGGTAGACTTCGGGCTCGAAGTCCCCTGGCGTGTAGGCTAGTTGTGTGCCCCGGATGATGTGGAAGTAGTCATCGGCGGTGTGGCGGCCTGTGTGGCCTTCTGTGCCGACTGCGGTTCCTGTTGGGGAAGGGAGTGTTAGTTGGGTGGGAATTTGGGGAGGGGATGGAGATGTTGAAGGGAAAGGCGAATGGGAATGAGGTTGGGGTTCGAAGGTGGAGTGAGAGTGATAAATGGGGTGAGAAGAGGCTCGAAATGTGACTGAGGTGAGATGACTCTACGAATAGTTCGAATTGGGGATTTCATAACTGGATCAGAGCCCTTGAAGAGATGAGGGGAAGTACCAAAGATGATCAGATATTCCGTGACGCCTGGATAATGTCAGAATGGTCACGTGCCAAGTATTTCATTCCAGTGTACTGAAAAACCTACTAGCGTGGATAATATACATAGCGCCCATCGCGCCTCCAGCATTGTTAAAAATCCATTCCTGGTCCAAATTCACATATCCGCCCGGGAACTTCTCACTCAGCTCCCCAACAATGAACGAGACCACGCTGGCGGTATCATTTCCATGCGCCTCAATCGCACGCAGAGAGAGATCATGCAAATGTGGTGGCGACAAGATATAGAAATTTTCAAGGTGAGAGTCGATGAAGTAGATGAGGCCGGAGAGCAAGGCGGTGGTGATGGCGAGGACTGTGAGAAGACGCGGCCAGATGGAGGGTTGTGATTGCGCGCTAGCGGCAGATTTAGAGCTGTTTCTTGGAGGAGCCATGATGATGGGAGTGCAATCGGGTGAGAAATTGAGGTGATACAGAAGAGAAGGAAAAGAAAAGGAGTGTGTGCAGCAAAGTGCTATGGTGGTAATGAAGGTTTTGTTGTTTGTTTTGCATGTCCAAAATCCGAGTTGTGGTGTCATCGGCAGAACCGCCTTTCCGGTCCCGAGCGGGATGCACTAGTCCGCTTTGGGATGACCCCTGACGAATAGGGGTCACTGAAATTTTTCTGTGCCTCATCGATTTCCACTTCCACCTTCCACTCTCCACTCGTCTTTCGTAAACCTCACTTTTCTTGCACTGGCCGCAATACTGCATCCATCCTGCAAGACTGTCTCCTCGGTGGATGGCACTCCATGATTTCGTCACTTGGCTCCAGGCTTCTCTCAATGCTACTTTGGCCCACTTCTCCACAGCCTTGCATTTTGGGACCGTTTTGGGACCGTAGACCTGCTCAATACAGCGGTGCCAACATGATGGGTGCAACATCAACAAAACAAGAAGAGGGGAGGAAAAAAGAAGAGAAAATCTTCTGCCAACGACTTTCAGTGACACAACGCGCCATTAATGAACATCAAGTGATGCTCAACCCACGGGATCACGATTCGACGAAAACGTGGTCAACGGTGCAACATCGAGATTCCGAACGTCGTGCAGAATATCAAGGATGAACTCGAACGAAAATCAATACATACGAACAATCTGTCGCCAAGGAAAAATCTTCTCTTTGAATAGAGGATTCGCCCACGAAAATGCTGCGGTCTCGATTTTTATTTCGTGGTCATGAATCAGATTCGTGATCAAGCCGAGAGAATTTAGTTCGGCTGATCGGCTTGAATAGAAGCCAATAGTGGGCATGGCTTGATAGATTTGAGCCGACTGTGGCCCGAGAATGACAGCCATGGGCTTTCTAAATATTTATAGTTAAATTGCAGTTCATGAGTCCCAATAACTACATTCTTAGAAACCATCAAGTGATGGTGGTTCAGGGCTGACTCCAGGCACGAAGACTTGAGAAGTTTGAGAGCCACAAAAACAAGGCTGGTCGCCGGATCTGCAGGTACAATTCCTAGTCGTTGTTGTCCACGGCGGTAGTTTTTAGGGCAGCTTACCAGACTCGCCATCGCCAACTGTAATTTCCTTCCGCTTCATCACAAACATGTTCCGGATTCAGAGCTGGAAATATCTTCGGTACCTCAACTGACCAGTCGTCCAGTACTTACGAGGCCACGCTTCCATGGAAAACCCACCTTTTACTCATCAGTTATGAATTTTGCCCCTTACTCCGTGTGCATCAGTCCACCTGGGCCACGGGACAAACAAAAACATGGAAAACTTGCTTGTGTCACGGTTGGGTCACCAAAGTTGGGGAGAGATGGGGAAAAACCTCTCCCCTGACGATCTCCGCCAAGAGGGGATCCCTCCAAACTAGCGTAGCCGCCCCCTTGTTCCTTGCAGATGGTCCGAGACGGTTAGATTGCACGAACGCGATTTTTTGTTTCTTCTTACCTCTGAATTTCGTGGCGGAACCGTGGCGGGCACTGCCTGCCACAAAATGGCGGGTGGCTTGCACCATGCGATGTTACTTGTCTATTTGCTCTCATGGCTTCCCAAGTGTCACCACATCTAAGGGTAATCTCCCGGAGGACTGATTCTTGGCGAGGCCATAACAATGGGCATTATTTGAACCTCGTGCGTCCTCACGAAAATCCTCTCGATATCCATCATCACTCAATCACTTGTTTTTGCTCTTGCCTTTTGCTTTTAACACACTCTTTCAGTTACCCAATCCAAATACACTCGTTCTTTGCAATCAATCAAAATGCGTGGATCTATCTTGTCTTTGGGAGCCTTTGCTCTTGCCACTGTCAATGCCTGGACCTACCCAGACTGCGTAAGTCTTGTTGTATGCCGGAAACAACAGCAAAACTAATCATTTGCTTCACAGGAGCCCGACAACTGCTACAGAAACTTGATCGACCCCCGCTTCACTTCTGAGGTCGGTCCTTTCTGTTTGGGATTCATTTCTGGCACAACCACTGCTGCTGCCGCCATCCCAACCGACTTCAACAACTGCGGTGTTGCTGATGCCTCATCTGCATGCTCTTGCATCGCCTATACCTTGACCGCCTTGTCCTCCACCCCTGCTACCTCAGCACCCCTTACCACCACATCAACTTCCACAACCTCAAGCAACCCCGTCGTGTCTACCACCCCGGCTTCCACCACAAGCACTGTTGCATCCACCACCCCTGCATCCACCACTCCTGCTTCAACCTCCTCCGTCCCAACCAGCTCTGCCAAATCCGTCTCCTCCTCCAGCTCATCCAGCTCATCCACCCAATACACCACCTCCACCATCTACGCAACCACCGTCTATACCGTTACCTCATGCGCCGCAACCGTGACCAACTGCCCAGCTCGTGTCACCACTGAGTCGAGCATCGTCTCCACCATCGTCAAACCAGTTACCCCCTCCTCTGCTGCATCCTCCCCAGCTGTTGTCCCAGTCACCATCCCAATCAACACCACCACCCTCACCCTCTACACCACCAAGGCCTCCTCCACTTCAGTCGGTGGTGTAGCCTCAGTTGCCACCACCGTCTCCCCCATCAAGACTACCACCTCAACCTCTTACTCCACCGGTGTTAGCACCGTCAAGCCATCTTCCGTCAGCGGAACTGGTGCCTCAACCAAGACCTCCTCAGGCGTTCTCCAAGTCACTGCCGCTGCTGGCCGTCTTTCCAATGCTGTTGAATTGGCCGCCGCTGCTGCCGGTGCCGTCGTTGTTGCTTTCCTGTAAATATTTTAATGATATGAATCTGATAAAATGAGGGGACGAGATGGATTGGGGTATAATGTTGAATGTGTAATTTACGCACGCACGCGCTACTAGTTCGATTCTTGTAGCTTTGGATGAGGGGGACGGTCTGACTTGCACTATGTTTTTACATAGCTCTGCTTGATTAGACACAATTCATGGTTATTCATGACTTATTTTTGTCTGCTTGTGCCTTTGTGTGTTTGTGTTGATATAATCTTACTTTCGGAGTTGCGAAACATCGCGATCCCACTCTCAGATGCCCCACCCTTATCATCACTTCCCTCCTCCCATTCTACTATCAACAAATATCCTTCCAGTATATTGGTAACTCGGCGCATTTCCCTTCCTTGAGAAAGAGCCGGCGGGATATGATATGCAGGTACACTCAAAGACCTCAGTTAAAAAGAGATCGATGTGCACCTTGAATTTCTCTTCCTCTTTCTCACAGCAGCTTTGTGACAGTATCAAACATCAAAATGAAATTCTTCATTCTCTCCTTCCTCTCTATCCGGTTCGCAAGTGTTCATGCCTCAGCACCCTCCAATTCTCCTCCACCTACACCTCCTCCACTCCCACCACTCTCACAAACCCCACATCCGCTTCACATCCTACCTGCCCCCAAACTCTTCCTTCACCGGCGACTCCCCCGAAGCCTCCTACAACGCAGTACAAACCTCTCTTCCACCCCTCTGCCGCATCGCCTGCACCATCCACACCTCCCCTAACTTCACCGCGCGTTTTGAAATCTGGCTTCCCTCCCCGGAATCTTGGAATAAAAGGTTTTCAGTGGTGGGAAATGGAGGATGGGCGGGTGGAATCAATTATCCGGATGTGGTGAAGGGGGTTAAGAGGGGGGTTGCGTGTATGAGTACGGATATGGGGCCTAATTCGAGCCAGAATGATGCGTCTTGGGCTGGTGATGGGGGGATAATGGTTGATTTGTACTTTCTTCCCTTTCCCCCTCCCTATTCCCTCGAATTCCCAATTCTAACCTTTTCCTGTTTTGAAAAAGCGGACACAGAGCACTCCACCTCTCAACGCTAGTAGCCAAAGAAATACTCACTACCTTCTACCAAACCACCTTATCCTATTCCTACTACAGTGGGTGTTCCACAGGTGGCCGCCAAGGCTGAAACGAAGTCCAACGCCATCCTGAAGATTTCGACGGTGTGCTTTGTCGGCGCGCCCGCTAACTGGATGACGCATTTGGCTGCGTGGGATATTCAGGTTGTGTTGGAGCAGTTTCCTAATAGTAGGGAGAGTTTTATACTAGTGGGGTTGTGGACGATGTTTTGGGAGGCGGTGGTAAGGATTTGTGATGGGGCGGATGGGCTGTGGGATGGGTTGGTTAGTGATCCTTCGAGGTGAGGTTTACTTTCTCCTTTTCTTTCTGCCCTTTTGTGTGAAAGAAGGGTTTGCAGGAATCATGAAATCGTGCTGATGTGAAAAAGATATAATTTTCGCCCAGGAGTTCTAGTTTGCGGTGGGCCAGCAGGCACAAATTCATTCAGCGCAAATCCCCAATCTTCACCGCATCTACACACTCTAGATTGAAGCAAACAACACCCATATTTTCGACGGCCTGTCTCCCGGTGCCGAAGCAGGACTCTCCTTCCTCTTTAATGGCGCTACACCACAATTTGGTAGTTCTCTCGCCTTTTCCCTCCCCCCCCCCCCTGATTTCCCTCCCATACCGTTGCACTTTCGTTTATCTCCAACCTCCTCATCCAACAGTACTAACGTTCCTTGGCGTGGAAAACGGAATCGGCTTCTTCTCTCACGCAATCCTCAACACCACAACCTAGGACTACACCACCATAAACAGCAGTACCATCGCTCTCGCCGACAGCATAAACCCTGGTGGCATAAACGCCTACGATCCAGATTTACTGCTTTCCGAGCACTAAGACATAAAATCTTTGAGTATCATGGCTGGCAAGATCCGGTTATTCCGAGTAGTGCGAGTGGGACGTAGTATGCTCGTGTGGTTGGGTTTTATGAGGACGAGGGGTTTCTGGGAGAGGGAGGGTTGGGGGAGTTTTATAGGTTGTTTATGGTTCCTGGTATAAGGCATTGTAGTGGTGGTGATGGCGGTGAGTTTTGCTTCCCTCCCCCTCCCCCCTCCCCCCTGTCTCTGATGTCGAGTTTCCGGATCTGTGTTCTGCTCCTGCCCCTAGGTAAGGATTGTCTGCGCTCTTCCTGGCGAAACGACGCAGCATGGGTGACTGGCCAGCCTCCAAATCCGGATATGCTCCTGCGAAGAACTCGAGGGAATACTCTTTGTTGTATTCATTAATTGACTGGGTCGAGAACGCGAACTCGATTGGACCGAAGAGGATCGTAGGGACCAAGTACGTGGGTGGATGATGTTGTTGCGAATGGGGTGCAACTCACGAGGCCGTTTTGCAGGTGGCTTAATATTCCTGTTTGGGACGGGATAGGCGATGTGGATAGTGAGGTGAGCTGGAGTTGTCCTTCTGAGGGGGTTTATTGATATCTATTAATTTGATGCTGTGTCTTTCAATCTGATGGTCGGATAGATATCCGTTCAGAATGAAAGTAAACAAATGAAGCGCTCTGGAGGGTATATACATAATTAATCTAAATAGTAAGCTGCTATGTACATACCTACATTACGGTTCAAAATCCCCTCCCATTCCCTCCCATCTCAAGAACCCGGATTAAACGCCTTATACTTCACATCCTCCCTTTTCACATCCGGTCTTCTTATATTCGGTGTCGCGCTATCCATTTCCGGCACCACAACAGGCTCTTGATTATCCATCTCATACAGCGGCGTCGCGTTCGGCTGAGGAACGGGGCGGTTTGCTCCTCCCTGGCTGGGTTCGTCCATCTTCCTCGTCCCACTTACTGCTTCCATTCCGCCTTGGCCAGCTGCTGCCATAGCTATGCCTCCTTCGCCGCCTGATAATGTTAGTGATTTAACTTTCCGTCTATGCCTCGAAATATAAAAGAAAGACCCGAGCGCGCAAGCGATTCCCAAAATTCCAAGTGCGACGCCAACTCCTATGCCAGCTTTTGCTCCGGGGGAAAGATCACCACTACTCGCTGACCCCGAAGGTGATCCTGTTGGTGTCGACACGGTTACTGAAGATGAGGAGGATATGGTTGCTGAAGCGGGTGAGGAATTAGGAGGGGCGGTGGCTTGTGCGAAGATGAAGCCGTTCAGGGGGATGGCGTTTACGCTTCCGACTTGACTTCCCCATATTGTGCTGATGGTGGCCCAGGGTCCGGTGGAGGCCGGAGCAGCTTCGTAGGTGAAGCTGTTGCCGGATGTGAGTGTTGATACGCATTCGCCGACTGTGCCGTATGGTTGGATGCCCGAGAATGTATAGCTCCTATTTGAATGTTAGTATTTAGGAAGTGCGTTGGTTAGAGTAGGCCGGACGATTCGACTTACGATGGACAGCACGCTATTTCGGTAGTTAAAGAATTGATTTCAATTTGGGTTGCCGTGGTATATGCGCCAGGGCATACTAACGGCCCAAGACTTGTGACTGTGAGGAGAGGCGTTTGAATTCCTTGTTCCCACCAGAGTGTTGCTTCCGGAGGAAGACATTTGAGAAGTGGTGTATTGCTGACACCAAGAGATGGATCATATAACACCGCGACTCCACCGTTTGTAACATAGGCCGTTGCACATGCCGTGAGTATTGGCCATTCCGTCGTTATAGGTAGCCAGGAGGTAACTACGCCGCTCACAGTATTGGGCGGCCGGCTTGAAAAAGCGGCTGTCGTCATCGTAATGACTTGAAAGCGACGAAGATATAAAACTGAAAATCGGGAAACTCGGAAAAAGGAAACATGAAGACCGCGCAAAGTGGGCCTGCCACAACTATACCAGATTTCAAACCTCCGTGCCTGCGGACCGTTCCATCAACTGCGCCACATTCAAGAAGAGCATGGCCCTGCGGTTCGTTCAACGGCGGCGGCTACGCAGAATTTTATTTTTAGGGGGCCTGCCCTGAAATCTCGGCCGGTACAAAATTCCAAAGCCAATGAGTAAAGTTATTTAACGTAAGTTTAAGAACTGCCATCTGCCTGCCGACACGGGCAAAGCATTTCAATTCGTGAGAGTGGGGGCGGAAGCTTGAAATGTAAGCAGAGAATGTATCATTTATGTCTCATGCGGCTAATGGCTATTGAGGGATTGGCTATAGTATACGAACTGGGGTCAGGGGTACTGTTCACGTGAGTATTTTTTTTGGCCCTAGGTCCATTTTCTCTTTTGGTCTTGATATATTTGCTTTTACTAAATATCTGTCGATAGGAGTAGTTTCTAATTTGGATAACAAACATTTTAAATCTTTGAACTATTAACCTTTCTTGACTGTATGGCATTTCTGTTATGACTCTCAGAGTGGCTATCGTACCCTGTTAGTACGTACTGCTTTGTGTCAATATTTGACGAGCGAACACTTGGCGGAGGCGAGCTTAAGGATTATTGCAGGATAGCTTCATTATGTCAGTCATCTTACGAAGGACGATTGCAGCCTTTAATCCTGCAATGCGAATCCAGCACCAACATGAACTCTCGAAAGGTTGGAAAACAAAAGCGTGGAATGTGATGTGGAGAAAAGGGGACTCGCTTCACTCAAGGGTTCTCGCTAAAATTCAGGGAGCAAGCCCCTAGAACGTAACGAGCGCCTTTGCAAAATAACGATAGGGCATTTCTATATATATATCATGATTGAAAATCGATCTCTAAGCTTCTAACATACGTAAAACAAAATCGCATAAAACTATATCCATGTTTTCAGTAATGCGTATCTAAAATTAAGGCGGGGGAAGAATCACAGCGTGCAAATCGCTATAGATTAGTGACTGTCCGTCAAACTACAGTGTTCAAATCTCTATAAATTAGCGATTAACCAGGAAAGACATCGCGATTGATGTAAAAACCGATAATAATTCAAAAAATTGGTTACGAGGGATCGGCCACTTGTGCAATTGTTTATTAACCACTGCATATAAACAATCGATGTTTTATTTACGCACACGAGAATTGGTAGTTCACCTATGAAGCATGCCGCAAATTATACAGACCCAAAAACTGTAAGATTCACTTCACTATTAGATAACTTACAATACATTAATGAACTAGAAATTTGGCAATCATGGAAATTTGATACTTAACAGGTATTGAGGTACATAATTTGTAAGCAATAATTTATTGTTACTTTATACATTAGAGGAGACTTTTTAAATAACTTATTAGCTCCAAAAAGGATGTCACGCTGCACACAAACTTAGAATATCAAGAAAAAGCAAGGGCATATCGGAAACTTTTCTAGTATACTACGACTACGTGGTTATGCCCTTTCAATTATTCCGAAACCTGACTTCGTGTCAATTATTTCTTCTGAAAGTCTTGTAGTCTGTTTACTGGTTTATATTCCCTTCTATACAAGCCTTGGGATTTATATGCTCTTTCCAGAGAACTTCTATAGTCAGAAAAATTGATACGTTAGCTTAATACCAGGTTATAGCCATCTCGAATCCGATATATCGGGAAGACCAAGATTTATCTGAATAAGTCAACCAAGACTATTATTAAAGCTGTATAGCTATAAGGAATTATATAAGCAAGAAATAAATTACTAGAAATTTATAGTCTCTATTCTGATATTAACCTAATAATCAAAACCTATAGACTATTAGTTTCTAGCGCTTTCTAAATACTCCGGACTTACCTAGAATGGATCTAAGGAGCTTATCCACCCTTTCTTGCTTCTCCCACCTCTCTTCAAATGAGAGCTCACCAGTTCGACCCTCTCAATTATGAACATAAATTTCATGAAAATGTATTTTAGAGTGTATCATCAGTAGCGACATTATATAGTCAACAGGAACCCTTGACTTACAACAATCCTCTACTAAGCTGTGGAAGCCAAAAACATTATCTAAAATATTTTCGCGCTCCGTATCCCCGTAGCTAATAGTAAAGTCAGAGAACTGTAAGTGATCGAATTTTCAGCTGCCATACGAAGCTGCAGTTGTTGATAATCCCAAAACACCCGCGGCACCTTGTTGCTGCGTAAACTGCCGAAGATTGTGTTGGTTTCATGTAGACGTCCGTCGTCCCCGTGGAATGAACCATGCGTGAATTCAAATAACCGATATAATCTGCGCCGAATCTGGCACAGAGAACCGGGAGGTAAGTCACGGGGATTAGTTAGTAGAATCACGTGATGGGTAGCCAGGATAGACAGGTTACCCGAGCTACCAGGTAGACCGGGAAGACAGGCTATCCAGGCTACCCGCAGGCAGGAAGGTTCTATATAATGAATCATGTTTCCTTAGATAGGAGCTTCGTGCTCAACTCAACATAGCAATCTGCAATATACTTTATTACTCTTTGCTGTACGGGACCCGACTTATCTCTACTGCTCTTTACTTACCAACCCGACGTCCCACCTTGAAGTTTAGCCGCGGGCTATATTCATAAACGTTATAGGGACCTCGGGTACTGTAATCACTTGTATTGAGCCTAGGAATGCTCGGCTTTTTTCATGAAATATTTGCAAATCTGTCGCTGACAAGCCTTCTATCACAAATTAGAAAGTTCTTGATCATTGTGAAAAAGATCTCCGTCTAGCTAACGTCCCCTAGCGATTCCTAATTCTTCTTTCCTCATCGTCCTCTTATTCTTATATTTGGTATCCTATTTTTAGCTTCGCGACTCCGAGCTCGAGGGTCCCAACTAAGACCCCCATAGCAACCAGATTGATCTCCCTAGCAGCGGCCGTAATTCGAAGCATCTTCCTCACAACTATAGGCTGCGTGATGGGTAGTGGGTAGTGCCCATTACCCGCGGGTGGGTATAGTTTCTTTTACTCCTATATAGGTACCCGTGGGTACCCGTATACATAAATATTACATAAATTTATGTAAATTATTCTTCCTTATATATATTCTCCTAGCACACGCTCTTCTTTCTTGTACGCGCTCGTCTTGTACATGCTCTCCTTC
>JAAMPI010001337.1:0-15786 GCA_013054445.1 Cudoniella acicularis
GCCCCAGGCCGCCTTCTACGCGCGGCAAGTCGGAGTGAGGAATTTACTCCTCGGACTATCTATCGGAGCCTTGACATTTCAAGGCATGCTCTCCGCCGCAGCGACCGTTCTATGCTGTGCTCTAGTCCTAGGGATACTGGATCCGTTTGCGGGGTATATGTATAGAGGCCGGTTTGTGGGGAATGATTTGACGCATTTGGCGGCGGGGGTTTTGATTAGCGGAGCGGGGTGGTGGATTTTGAGGAATTTATAGGATTTTGAGAGGGGTATCTTAAAGGAGAAAGGGTACGATTAGTTGGAAAGTGGGTAGAATGTTATATAAAGTTACATGACCCCATTCACCCATATTTAGCTAGCTATTCGGCCTGTCTTTACTCTTTCCTACGAACTGATACGGTGCCTACGATTCGACATTATCTAGATGGAAGGATGCAATATAGTCCGATTCAAGAAAACCTCCATAACAGTGGCTGAAATAATACCAAGCCATATCAAGAATCAGTAAGGTAGTAGTTGTTAACGTTTTGAAGCGGTCCCTCCCTGTTTGAGGAAGTCTCGACCGGGGGGTAGGACACCAAGAAAGCGGGATGAACCGACAATGAACGAGTACTGCGGGTGACAACGGGGTGCAAGAGACGAGAAAGATGTCAAGAACATTGAAAGTAGTAGATTCTAGATATTCAATTTGGGATCCCTGTGGCCTGTTTGGGTACGTCACTATCGCCTCTTACTTAATCTAAGTTTCAAACCCTTATCTTGACTGTCTTTAACATTATATACACCATTCATCTGAAGAGTCAAGACACTGATACTGTCCCTCATCCTCGCATCAAGTCTGCTCTCTAGTTGAACCCTTGTTTCCAAGTCCCCAGATGCGCCCTTTAACGGCACAGCTTCAATCCGATGCTTATGGAACAGCTCCAGAAAGATGGCTGTGAACTCTACCTGCGCCATTTTCTGACCTGGGCACACCCTGGGGCCAGCGGACCAAGGCACATAAGTTCCCTTGGGTGGCTTGAAGATTTGCGAACTTTCCGTCGATGGGTTGATCCAGCGCGTAGGTCGGAAAGCGAGCTCATCGGTCTCACTCTTCTCCTCGTTCTCGGCAAGATTGAGGTTCCGCCACACAGCCGGATCAAGATGCAGACCGACGATATTGACGTAGACCGTGGTGTTGGGTGGAAAGGAGAACAACCCGCGCGATGTTTGAATCTTCTGCGACGTTTTTGTCATCTTTGCGATGTGAATGACTGGGGGGAAAAGACGCAGAACCTCGAGCATGCAGGCCTGAACGCGGGTTGCTTTGGGGAAGATGGCGGCGTAGTCCAGATTAGTGGAGCTGTCCGAGGGCATGATTCTGTCAATCTCTTCGAACATCCATTCTTGCCACTTTGGATATCTTGATAGCAAGACCAGTGCATATGCAAGCGTGTTGGCGGTCGTGTCGAAGCCAGCCACAGTGAAGATGAAGAGATTGCCCAACATCTCATCCTCTGATAAGGCCTTGACACCTTTCATTTTCCCATCGCCTTGCTCTGAGGCATGCAACAATTGGGACATTATGTTGTTCCTGGTTTCGCCGTGCGCAGTAACGATGCGGTGGCGCTCTTGGTTGAGCATGTTCCGTGTATGCATCGGAAATTCCGTAACGGCGTAGCTGAGTGAATTTAAGGTCTTGTATCCAGGTAGAAAGTTCGGGTAGTTAGAAAGAAACCACCGTGGAAGGATAATTGGACCAGCCACGCTTTCAATGACATGCTTGACGGCCTCAATGTAAGTCATCTTAAAACCAGGGTTTGGCTTCTCATTAGCATTATTTTTCCACTCCACGCTAGTGCCCATACCGGCTCCGCTAAGGACGTTGACGGTGATCTTTTTCATCATGTCGAAGATGCGGTTGGTTTCTCCCGTATTACCATGCCCAAGGACTTCACCCAGAAGGCCCTTGGTCTGGTGAATGCTCTCATTGAAAACTGTTTTCGAGATGCGCTCATTTATAACACTAGCCACAACCTTCCGCTGCCTCGCCCAAGAATCGCCATCGCTCGTTAAAACATTCTGCCCGAATCTCCCCATGAAGAGCACTGTGAGGTCGACCTGCATGAAGTCTCTTGGCCGGTGGAGTACCTCAGCCGTGATCTCGGGATCTCGGGTAGAAACCTCAAATTTACCGGGAGTCACCATTGCATATGACTTGTCGTTCCCTTGAGGAGCAGCATACTGCTCAAATGGGCGAAGTTCTTCGTGGAATTCGAAGCCGTAAATTGTTAGAGACAGCCGATCATAGATCCATTTTGGCATATTCCTGAGCAGCCAAGGACGTAGCGGAACAGACGTAATCATCCAGAGGAAGTGGTTCTGGTCCCATGGGATGATGAGGTACGGGAAGCCTGACTTCCTGGCATCGAATAGGTTGACAAGGAGACGGTATCCGAGCGAGGAACAGTAGATAAGGAGAAGCGAGGCGACAATGGTCAGAAATGAAGGCATTATGAATCTATCCGCTAATGCGTTCTGGATTCTGTCTCAGAGGCCGATGGCATGAAGATGTGCGAGATAATAGAGTTGCAGGTTGGAAGGACGTTGACGTCTTTCCTCGCTTCGTGAGCTTGAGCTCGAGCTCGAGCGTTGGCGCTATCGGCGGTGAGCTGGGTTCATGCGGCTCTGAGCCAATAAAATCGAACGGCTCGCAACGAAGTTTGAATCTCAGCAATCATTACAGCGCCACCACCAACTAGTGAATCTAAGGTTGGTGTTGATTTTTATTCAAAGTTGTGATAGGCTGCACGCGCTTCGGAGGTTCGGAGCTTAATTCAATACCTCAGTGCCTAAGGCATAACATTGTTACTAATCAGTATAATTTAAAGTTTCTGAGACTATATTATTAATATTTATAAATATTTTAAATAGAAAATAGAAAATGAAAATAGTTGATTAATTAATTGATATATATAAATGATATAATCATAAATTTAGAAAGAATATATATTATAAATAGCTAATAAAACAACAGAAAGATACTTATATAGTATACATAAAGCTTAGCTATACTAACTATAGGTTAAGTTATTCTTACTCTTGAAAAGAGACTCCTAAATCAAATCGTGTCATGTTATGTGGATTCTCCCCCCTTACACTCCTGGCAGAGGCTCCTAAATTGCATTGGCGTCTCGTCACGTGGACGCCCCTCTAAAGCTTCCAGTCCAAGCTTCTGGATGGGGCTCCCAAATCGCATCGCATCCTGTCACATGGACACTCTCCCCTTACGCTCCCAGCCGGAGGCTCCTAAATCGCATAAGCTCCCGAGTCGCTTTAAATTACTTCTATTTAAATACCGTAGCGAAGTCAGCGCGATACGTCAGCTCCTGGTTCATTGTCTCTGCACTGCTAGTTATAATTAATACCTTATAATTGAATTTTCCTAAAACAAGTTATAGATTTATTCTAAAGATTAAAGCTATAATTATCTTTTATTCGTTTAAAATAAAAAAGAGGCTTCATTGTTTCAAAAGCAAAGAACAGCGTAAAGAATTTCCCCTTACAGTATATAATGCGCCTGAATACAAGGATGACATTGCTGAATCAACTCCGAAAAGTCCATATTAAGTAACTAGCGGAGCTTGTGTAACATTTTCAAAATCTGGTAAAAGGTGAGGCGCAAAAAGGCACAATACGGGTACGCCGCAGAGGCCACACTTCAGCTTTCAAGACCTACGGCTCACGAGGTCAAATTGGCGGGCTTTAAAAGGATCTGCACAAGGATGCTTACAAAATCCTCCTCACTGTGCTGTTTAATTGGATTTTTTGTGGGGTCAGCCCTGCTGCTAAAGGAATTCGGTGCCTGGAATGGATTTTCGGGATTTTTTCAAGGGCGAGGTCATCCTGTAAGATGACAGTGGTATCAAGTGACCTATAGGAACATACCCAGAACCTAGCTTCTTGTGTTTTGAAAATATAAGCTTACCGTGCACGCGGCGGCGGCACACCGTGAACTCAGGTGGGAATAAAATTCAACGTTTAGCAAGAATCTGGTTCTTTTTGTGCTCAGAGTAATACAATAGCCCATAACCTTTGACGATACAAATATCAAACGAATCCTAATCGGCAAGCGAAATAGACAATTCAAACACGAAATAATCGAGCAGCTACTTTTACTTCATAAAATAACAAGCAAATTCTAGAAGCCAGATATTTCCAAGTGGTAAAAGCGGGGATAAAATCAACAACCGGGATCCAGGGTAGTTATACTGTACTGTGCCGGAAGGCTGAGTAGATTACGCCGCCTGGTAAATTGGATAGTGTCACGCAAGGAGTCAGCTTTAGCCATTTACCAAATTTTCATCTGATAATTTCATTTCCGTATTCGCGTGCAATGACCTACCCCCGTGTCTTGTGTCCTATAGGTCACGCCACGAGAGTACAGACACGTGAGATTTCCTAGAATATGGATTTTAGCAATTCTCAGCTCGCGTTCACTGGGTTAAAGAAAGTATATATATATCTTGGTATTTCCCCAAAAATGTTTCTATTATCAAGTTATCAATCACTCCACATCTCACTTTACAAATAATCACATCTCAAAATATCGAATTTCCTAAAACAATCAATCCAAAATGCAGTTCACAACCACCGCTCTCTCCCTCTTGGCACTTGCATTCGCCGGCTCAGCCACTGCTTTCAATTGTACCAGCCCGACGTTCGGAGGATGTTGTGAAAGGTTTCTCCCATCTGGAGAAGGTGTTGGCTGTAAGTCTTCTCCGAAAAGTGAATTCTTCTCAACTTCCAGTTGTCTGACTTAAAATTTTGTAGGTGACCGCACAGCTGCTGTGTCGCTTGGTGCTGTCCCGGACTACCTCTGCACGCCTGCATCTGGGCTCCCCGCTTGCTGCCACACAATTCCACATGTTGTAAGTTCCTCGGGTTCCAGTTGTTTACGAGCAATGCTGATTCGAAAAATTAAAGGGACATAGCATTCCATTACCATGTGTAGCGGCTTAACGTCTAAACTTTTAGGCGGGAATACGGGATAGAAATGTTTGATTTTGGATAGGAATGAGGTTGGGAAAAGCACCAATATTGGTTTTATTATCTTTCAATGTATAAATTTTCAAATAGGGGAAAAGGTCGTGGGATCTACTGTTCCAGATTGAAATTCTCTACAGCTGATATCGCAAGATTATAACAAATTTCACTTACTGAAATAAGGAAAGGGTGACTACGGACATCCGTTGAACAAGGACCTGAAATTTAATCAATACACTTGTATTGTAACTATAGATTGTACGGGAGCCTCCCTTCAAATTTCCTTGGTAATTTATACTTCGACATTTTGGAGAACACATACCCCCTTGCTCAAAATTTTGTACGAGTAGGACCACAGTGTTGATCTTCCATTTCATACGCTTGGAAAAGACATAACCATTAAAAGTCCCGCTTTTGCTTTTTTAAATTGTCGACATACCTTAGCATGATGAAACGAATCAAGAAGATGACTAAAACGAAGAAGTACGAGGAGGTGACCCTATACGTTCAAGCGAGTCTTATATCTCGTATATGCTAATATTCTGATGTTCCCTGTGGTACCTACACAGCCCCAGGTTTTCACTCCCTTCGCGACGAAGACATGGTAAAGAAATGCGCAGCGAATTCTGTGTTTAGTTCTCAAACCACTTTTTTTTCTCATGCGACGGATAAGTCGCCTCACACGTGCCGCAGAAGCTCAACGTTCACCTTTTTACTTCCTTGGCTTTGACCATGTGTCCCAATGGTCAAGAATTATATTTCGCTTTGAGTGGCGTAAAATTTCACATGGACTGGCACTTTGCGGCACAACTGTCGGCAGTATCACTGCAGCCTACCAAAAGCTTTTCCCCTCCAACGCAAAGCCAAAATACGCCGCCCATGTGAAACTTTTCTAATTAGGCCCCCAACAGTTATTAGATGCCAAGAATGAGACTAGGGTTACAAAAAGGTTAGTGCTAAGTTCTGACGATGCCCCTATTCAAGCAAGTCGGGAGCGCAGCAAGTATATAAACGCCCTCCAGCCTCCGAAGTAAACCTCATCAACACAACAAACAAGCACTTCAATCACTACAATCATTTCACCAAAATCCCATTTCTTCAATTCCAATACCAAAATCTCAACAAAAATTCCAAAATGCAGTTCACTACCGCACTCTCCATTTTGGCTCTTTCCTTCACTGCCACTGCTCAATTTACCTGCCCAGGTACTGTCAATGACAATGCCCTTGGAGGATGCTGCAAGGTGTTCACTTCTTCCGGAATCGGAGCTGGATGTATGTCTTCTTTTTCTCCTTTACGATATTTCCCAGCCGAAACTTACTGTTTGAAATTAGGCGTCTTTGCGACTTCCGTTGGTAACGGGCAGTTCACCTGTGGTGACTCCTCTGCTGACCCGGGTGTTCCGGCTTGCTGCAACGCCGTAAGTGTGACTCGCGAGTATGATGTCGGAAACTTTTGTTAACGAGAGCAATAGACTTTGAACTGTGTTTCTCCATAATGAAATCGAAAAGCGATAAGGCACTATAGAAAAAGAAGGCGCGCAGATGTTGGGTGTTACACAGGATGTGGAAAATGAGACTTCGTTATGATACGGTCCTTTGAAGCGTGCCTTTGCGTGCACGAGGATTCTCAGAGTAGTATCGATCAATTCACCAGGCTGTTGTTTCAACGTCTTGCTGGTTCCCTGCCCCTCTCCCCCATTCCCAAACGTGATAATGCATAGTTGAGCTTGTTCCTGAACCCCTTTTCTGGCGGCTTGGTTAATTTAGGGGTTGCTCGCTAACGTTTGGGGTGCATGTCGCTGTAACTCAGTGGTCAATTAACCAAAAATATACTAATACTACAATACTTTATTCTTTACGTATAACAACTGGATAATTACTTTTAAGTAATGAATCTATTTGTGACTTATTTGAACTAGTTCTTAAGGCCGTACAATTGTACTTTAATTGTTACCCGCGTGGACAAATACGGATGCACTAATTTTCGGAGGTTGTTCGCTGAGTTTCAGCGCGCAAGAGCCTGTACTTTAACGGTCACGTCCATGTGAGTTGGTTACTGCTAGTTACGACGCGCATCCAAAATAACTTCCAAGACTGTCGCTGCACTTCCTAAATAGTAACTAGATAGAAGGATTGGACATGGAAAATACTTTAGTACCATTAGCTGAGGCCTTGAAGAGGAGTTTCATAAAGCTAACTTCAGACTTTGTTCCTTTTCTCATATAAAAAGCCTATACCTGTAATGTTGAACGGAAGGTGTACTGCACAAGAGTGATTCCTATATATCAAGCACCAGTAACAACAAAACTAACCATCCCCCTCGCCGGCACCGACCCAGTAACAACCCCACCACTAATATCCGCAGGCGTCGAATCCAAATCATGCGTATTATCCGTCACCCACGCCTTAACTGCCGTACCAACAAACCCCTTAAAAGAAATACTCACCGTCGTAGAACTCCCCGAGTTAATCACCAACACCGCAACACTCCCATCCAAATTCTTAAACGCAGTTGTTTTCATCCCGCCCGCAGAAGCATCAACTCGGATAGCACCAGGTCGAACAGCTCTGCTATATTGTCCAAATGCCCATAATCTCTTCGATGGCGTCACTACCCCATTTTCGATCTTCATAAGTTTGGAATTCGTGTTTCCACCTTGGGCTCCGACCCAATATAGATATCCGCTACAATTTGCTGTGGTGATTCCATCGTGGATGTGGTTTGCCCACGTCATGCCTTCTCCCGCACCACCGCTTCCATACCATGCTGCGGTCCATGCTCCTTGCAAATCCGCCCATTCGGTCTGCCATACGTGATGAGTCGTGCCGATTGGTGATGAGGGTTGGCTGGTATATGCGTGGGAGGTGATCAGGTTGACCATTGAGTTGACGGATGAGAGGGAACCGGTCATTGATTTTTGGTCTCCCCAGCCTTCGGCGTCACAGCATGCTATACCGACATCTTCCAGGTTTGCCTTTTGCAGGGTTGGATAGAGGACTTTGATGAAGTCTGCTGCTTGGGCTCCTGATGACTCCATCGAAGCGTAAGTTGTGCTATAATTTATCTGTGATCAGCTATACTCTATGATTTACACAGCTTTCGACATAAACTTACGTCAACTCAGGTTCATTCAAAAACCCCAAATGCGTAATCTTCACACCAGCAGCCAAATACAACTGAACATATTTCACCAAATAATCCGCATACGCCTGCCTCCAATCCCCACTCTTACAAGTAGCGCCCGAGACACCACACAAAGACCCTCCATTCGCATCATTCCCATTCGTCTTCATAAAACCAGGCGCACTCCACGCATCCGCATAAAACGTCTTAACACCGTACGTCACCGCTTGTTTCGCTACAAACAACTGTCCACTATCCTTCTCATCCCACACATAATTCGGCGTCGCAGAGGGAGACCCTGGGTTTTTCGGCTCAATCGTATTCATATGATCTGAAGATGAATCGGGGGAGGAGCCAATACCAATTCGTAGGATGGTCATTCCGGCGCCAGTGGTGGTGCTGAAGAGGAGGTCGAGAGCTTCCTTTTGCTTGTCGGTGGGAAGGTTGACGATGGTGTTGGCGCGTTGGAAGGCTTCCGAGAAGCCAAAGCCGTCAATTGTTTGGTAGGTTTTGCTGGTGTCGACGGTGATGGTCGCACCAGCTTGCTCTTCGCGGCTTTCAACATTCTTCCCTTGTATTTTTTGTGGAATCGCGATGACATTCGTTGCAAGCAGCAGCAAATTTGAGGTTCGAAGGACACGCATTTTGTCCGTTTCCGAACCTTAAAGCTTGAAGTGTGTGGGGAAGCATTTTGTATGTTTCAGGGTAACATTTTTTAAAGTAGAAGACCCCGCTGCCAGGTATATGCTTGGCAGTTGTTCTGGATGGTGGGAGAAATCGAGTTTTATATTGCCTATGAGGCAAAACTAGTTGAATCATTTGCCGAGGCTTGTTAGGAGAGAGGTTTGAAATAAGCGAGGTGGATGTGGGGCCGGAAAAGGGGGGTAATACCCCACAATGGGTAAACCAAAAACCAGAAAGGCGGATTGATTAATAATAGGGATACTAACACTAGGGATTCGTTGGTAGAATGTTAAAGCGAGCTAGTTTTAGTAGAACCATAATACCCAAAACTGATATTTCTTTCCTCGATTAACGATAAAGTACCACGAACTCATCCACAGCCTCAAGATACACAGTCATTGGATGAGCCCTAACACTTCCAAAAGCCGGAGTCTACCACAAATCCTGCGATACTCTATACACATGCGCCGGTGCTCCATCATCCTCGTCCTCCAAGGTGTCTTTCAAAACGACAATTTGCCCATAGTTGAAAGTAGTCGGTCTACCAAAATCCCATGGATCCCCAGACAGATGCTCCGCGCGAGCTCTATACAATGCCAATACTGATCTGATATAGTTCTTTTCTGCTCGTGGTACTATATCGCCATAACTCACCACATTGAGAGTCATGCCTTCAGATGCATCAAGATCCATAGAGACGGCACTGAGAGGCGCGAGGACTGGAGGCGCGGCGAAGGTTATGCAATGGTTTTTTTTTTGAAAGGCTTGGGTGATTTTGGGGCAGTGATTGCGGATGTGGGCACATATCAGTGCTGCCACTCCACCTCCAGCTGAATGCCCAGTGAATAGAAGTTGGAGGGAAGTCTTCGAGTTAAAGGTTGAGGTAACCAGCGCTTGATATTCGGACTTGATTTTTGAACAAATCGGAGGCAGCATGCGTTTCGCAACTCGTAACAGACCCCGATGAGTCTTCACAGGTTCATCGCATTCTAAATCCTGTTGAACTTGTTACTATTATTCTCGTCAAGAAAGGATCCACTCTGGAATGCACCAGAAAATCATCTGTAAGCTCAAGGTCGACATCTAGATTGACTAGCCAATCTAGCAAAGAAATTGTGCCTCTTATGGCAACAACCAGCGGCTGGTTTTCTCCTATTGTTCGTGATGTGATCATACAAGCTTTAATCATGCCGTCGAGCAAGGATTTAGACGCTTCTTTCGCAACATCGAGTACATTTAACGACGGTTGGGCATTAGCTACGCTTGATTGTTCATTGCCTGAGGTGCTAGAATTTTCATAAGCCTCTCTGGAGCGCTTCGCTGCGAGATGAACGAGTTGTGTTAAATGAGGTGTGGTTCGAAGGCTATATTGGAACATTAGTAATAAAAGTGCACGGGGAGAGTTTTTACTGACAAGTTACAGTCCTTAGTATCTTCAGGCAGCCTACTATTTGTAGTTGCTTCAGTAACCTCTTCCAGTCCATCTGTGACTCTGGTCCAAGTGCCTGAAAGTACACAGTGAGCTTCCCTTTCACCAAGGTGACGCGACAGAACTAGAAGCAAGCGTACATACCTTCACTGATACCATCCTGAAGACTGTGATCAATAATCTTCAGTATCTCCTGTAGATTCTGAGATGCACCTGCCGATGTTTGTGACCCATCAGCTGGAATGAATCCAGTAGTAGCCGCAGAGCCTCTCACGGCATTCCCGGTCGCTCTTCTGGATGAGCGATGGCGCATAAAGAGGGCTTCTAGGCCCTTCAGCGACCTCCATCCCATCCATCGAATCCCTCCGTTGAAAGACCGTCCTACGGAACCGCCAAAGCCTGCGAGTCTCAACCCTAAACTGTGGATCCCTTAAAAGGCTGAAGCGAAAAGTTGCTTAAGACGTTCTAGCTACCCAAAATATTGTGGCTCCGGCACAGCGATGTCCGACATTTTTGAGAACAGCTCTCCTTTAAGTCTTATCCGCTAAAGAGAACTTTGGAATTTATGCGACAAACAATCTCTCAAAGTTGGGTCAAGAGAGTTTCTCACATGCTAACACAAAATTACATCATTCCAAGCGCCACTGTGCCAACTAAATGCCCATGTTTCAGCCTCATACGTTATTATTCGTCGCTTGACGAATACTAATAATAGAGTAGCCGAGCTATGAAGACGTAATCATCAGGCATATCTACGAATTTGACCTACTTCTGGAACAACACTTTCAGAATGGCGACTCTAGAGCCACTTGCCTGGGTGCAAGTCGGAACTACCGAAGACGAACTTCTTAAAGAGTTACTTGAGTTATATTGGGAAGCTTTGGAAGTCGAAATGGCAGACGCGATCCTCTCTTTGAACAACATCTTTTGACTTCAAAAGAAATATCCCGAAGCAGAAATCGGACCCCAAGAAATTGAACATCGAGTTTCGGCCCGACTTGGCCCACCGATTTTGGCATGGAATCCTCTCGAGCTGGGCTGGCAGCAACAGATGGACTGTATAGACGAGGCCAGAGCATTAGCATTCGACCAACAAAATGTCGACGACGATTATTTGATGGCGAGGATGATGCTTAGTGGTTTGAACATGCTTGATTTTGATGAGGTTATGGGGTATTGAGATCCTCCTCTCCCATCTCAGAGAGGACCGCCGAGATGCTTGGCTGTGAAGAGTAGTAGTGGAGACTCTGTTGATATACTTGGTCTGGAGTGCGATATATGCCATGAACCATTGCGAGGCCTCGCATGGACTTGTCGTTTAGGCTGCAAGTTGAATATGGAAAACCAACCCCCTGTGGCAGATTCTTTGGATGTGTGTATTAACTGTTATAATGAGGGAAAGCACCCAAGACAGCAGTTAATCCGGCCTCCCCATTGCTATGGTATCTCCGATACTTTGCGAGCAGAGCTCAGCCTTGATGATTTTTGGTCGCTTCGATGAGAGATACGAAGGAAGCAGGACGAGCTTGATCGAAAGAAGAGCGGCATCATCAACAGTACAATGACACGCGCGTTAACTGGATGATCGAGGAATATATTTCCGCTGGGTAATGTTCATGCCGGCGTGATGTTCGGCCCTTGGTCTTTGAGATTTGGGTTAAGAAGTAAGCTCTTCTGGATGGCATTAACACCGTTGCCTAACACCAACCAACTCAAAGAACGGCGCTCGAATCTCATGCCGTCAATCACCAAGACTTGGTAAAAGCTGAACCAGTTCAAGGCTCAAAAAGTTCTCGCTTTGGACCCGAGTCGAATCCTGTACAAAGCCAGCGGGAGACTTCCGAATCGTCCAATTCAAGCAGCTGTTAAGCAAGTTGTTGGCGGAATGTTTTCAGGGTATCGCCAACACCTTCAGCCACTTGAAGATTTATTAGTGAAAAATGTTGCTCGGGGCAGCTAGAAAACGGACAGAGAAACCCTTGAAATCACGGGAAGCAAACTACTCGACGCTACATGGTCTCGGAAAAATTATCATCACGGCATTCAGATTCGTGATGGATGGATATCTTATGCCATATTTGAAATCAATCACCAGGGTTCTCTTCGACCGAGACACAGAGCTTCGCTGGAGCCAGTACACAAACAATTGCCAAAGCTTCTGTGATGCTAAAATCCAACAACCGGTGTTTTCGACGGTATTCCCACCGATCACTCAGTTATATAGTCTTCGAGCCGACCGAAGCATCGCTCTTCTCGATTATGTTCTTAGTTTCCGAACCAACCCACAGCTCGGCGATGCCTTGAAGTCAAGCTGCCTCAGCATCGGCCCACTGAGTGCTTTTTTGAAGTTACTCCATCGGCAGACGAATCTGCTTGAGTACCAGGAGACTCATGGAAGAAGAAAAGCTGATGATACTCCACTGTGTGCTCAAATATCTGCTTGGCGCTGTCACGACCAAGACTGTGACCTAGCAGATCATATTTGGACCAACCCTGCCAAATTCGTCAGCATAATCCAATTTCATCTCATGCTCGACAACAGCCACTACCTTCAGACAAGTACAAACGAAGAGGAAAATCCAGTACCTTTAGATGAAGTGCAGTGGGTGAAGAATCGACCCGCCATCCTCCAAGTCAATGATTCTTTCGCTACAACTGCTGCGGGCATTGCAAGGGCTTTTCAAAATCGGTTGAAAAACGATGATTCATGATCATGGAATCCGCCTAAACCTGCATCAATTCCACAGGATGTGCTTTTCATGATGGCTGACGATGTCATCCAGTATGCCCAAGACGACCCTGGAACAGAATCATCATTCCTTGGGGGGTGGTTTTCAAGATCGAATCGAAATGAGGCAGTGGTCGAGTTTCCTAAAGCTTACGGGCCCAACGCGACGGCTACGGTTGTGTCGAGACTAGACGAAAACGAAGTATGAAACGCTTAAGGGTCAGGAGGGTTCCTCGTTGTGGATATTCGTAGGCGGGAGAGAGTCTGGTAGTATTGCGGCACGCCCCCTTTTCCCGCGTGCTTTCTTCCTTCGGGGGCTCAGGGGTTCGGGTCTAGACCTTGGATCACTTCTTATTTGTCGTACGAGCTTTGCCTCCGCCTTCGGGTCTCTCCCTTTTCCAGTACTCAGCCCTTTCCTACTTATATAAAGCAGCTCGAAACCCACTCTTTTAGATCAATATAATCACATCTCATTGCTTTATATATAGCCTTTACGCTGTTCCAAACCTGAAGTTAGTGGGTAAATTAGGAGTGAGTGCTCGGCGGTATTTTTCTGGGGCATTTTTGCTTAATTGAATATTTGTGGATGGGGAGGGGAGACATGGGTGGTGTTTGTGTCGTGGATAAACCGTGAAGGAAATTGTTAAGCGGGTGTGATATTCACTCTACACTTGTCTGGTTACCTGAAACCCTTATGTGTCATCATTTGCTGTATCGATTTGTATCATTTTTACTGTTGTTTAATTCCGGACAGTATTCAAAATATTCATCATTCTACCATTCTTAATCAAAGCTTTTATTTTTCTTCCTCGTCTCTCCCCCACCACCTCGATCACTCAACACCTCCACTCTCCTCTCCAACTCTGCCCCTAAAACCCATTATCCCCACCCCAATACCCACAATCACACAAACGACACCCAACGCCCAAGCCATCATTTCCCACCCAAACATTGCTCTCACCACACCAGCCACTATCGGACCCAGCGAACTCCCCAGCGCAAACATCGAACCGAACAATCCAAACACCCATACTGAAGCCCCTCTTTCCCCAAAAACTCCTGGATACTCTTCTTCTATGTCGAAAACGATGCCAGCGATTTCTTTGGCGAGCGGAGGACCACTGATGCTTAACCCCACTCCAATCAGTGCCAATAGCACAACAAGGAGGATTTGCGAGTACAGCGAGTTGTCCGATACTAGAGTTAGGAAGATGAATATTGGAGCAGAGAATAGAAATCCCACGGTGGCGACTAAGCAGGAACTTTTTGGAAGAGTGTTGATTGTCCATACTGAAATTGGAGTAACGAGTAGACTTGGCAGGAAGAGAGGAGGGAAGATGAGTCCTGAGCCGATGGTTGACCATCCGAAATTCTTTTGGACGAAGAGAGGTAGGATGGCGTCGAAAGCCGTGAGGAGAGTAGTGATAGCCAGCCAGCCGAGGAGAGCTATCAGAAAACGGGGGAGTGGCAGTAATTGCAAGAGTAAAATTTCTGGTTTTGGGGAGTTGGCTAGGAACTCGAATTCGGATTCTGAGTCGATGGTGAAGACTTCGGCGTCGGCTATGGTTCCGTAGTTATTGTGGAGGTCGGCTTCGAAAAGTAATGGCGGCGACGTGGAAGTTTTTTCGACGATGAGAAGAAGACATATCTCAAGAGTGATGAGGGAATAGCAGAGTCCGAAAACTGCAGAAGTGCCGACAGAAGAGTAGAGTAGACCTCCGATACTGGGACCGAGGAATGAGCCCAAGACCATGGCGGGTGATAGCCATCCTAAGGCTTGGCAGATCCCTTCATGGCCAACTGTGTCGAAGAGTAATGCGATGCCAGCGGTGTAGATTGCGGCTGCTGAGATGCCTTGTAATATTCGTGAAAGGAATAGAATTGCGAGGCTGTTTCCTAGATGGAGAAATGTTGTTGAACAGGCCAGGGCTGTGAATCCAAGGAGTAGAGGTGTACGTTGAGATGATGTCTGACAAGTTACGTGACTGAAGATCGCTGGTTTCGGATATATGTTAGGTGTTTGGTGTTGAATGTGGGCGAAGAAGAAAAACTTACATGACGCAACGAGCATAGCTCCTCCATAGGCGCCGATTAATATCGAGTTCCATATTTGTACTGTGTGGGTTTGAGCAAATACCCCGGTTGAAGCGATATGAGATGAGTCGTGCTCACTGTCTTGCTCATCAACAGCAATCCGCTCTCTTAAGATAGTTGGAAGGATCGGTACGACCTCATGTCCAGAGTAAGCCTCAACGGTCTATCTTGCAGGTGACATGGAGTTGGCTTACTATGCCGTATAAAAGGGTATCCTGTAGATAATCACAATAAGCTCTTGCGCCTTGTCCCTCTCATATGCAAGCCATCGCGAAAATTTATCCCGAGCAAGGCAACAGCTTACCGTGAAAACAGCAAAAGCAACGACAAACACCACGAAACACTTCTCCGAACGAACTCTCAAAAGGATAGACAGCGAAGAATATATACTAGCAAACCAGTCATCTAGAAATGACATGGCTGCATTGTTAGGAACAAAACAACAAAAATGCGCAAGGGAAGGAGAGCAGATGAAGGGAAAGTGATCATCTGCAACGCATGTTGAAATTAGGTTGAGATTGTCTCGGGAAAAGATTGACCGCTTATCAATCGCCGATCTGATTGATTTATGTGTAGTGAGCTGGCCCGTCTGCTGCCGTAGATGGTCTCAGATAGAAGTGTGTCTCGGTGGATCCGGAAGTAACTCCGAGCCAATTGCCGGGTGTCGGCACAGTGATGTCTTAGAATTACGAATGTGGAAGCC
>JAAMPI010001338.1:0-15772 GCA_013054445.1 Cudoniella acicularis
AAGAGGTATAAGAGATACTAGCGTCTAAGCTATAGCGTAAGACCTTCTTTTATAGAGCTACCTAAATAGGCTACGATAAAGACCTAAATTAATACTCTACTTCGGACTTTAAATACTTATCTTATAAGCTACGAGAGTTTTACCTATAATATCTAATATAACTAGGACCTCTTAAGAAGCTAGTAGAATAGATTAAGGTATAGGAAGAGGGTTAAGACTCGTATAACGAACTAGACGGCGATATAGTACTCTTTATACGCTTAAGGGTAAGCTTTTTTAAAAGGGGGGGATAATATTATAGACCTAGTTTAACGCGTCCCCTTTACTTAACGCGTCCCCCTTACCTAACGCGTCTCTCCTTATTACGTGTCTTAGTCCGTACTAGACTTACCTCTTATATATAAGGCCCTTTTAGGGCTACCTCTCTTCTTCTCTCCTTAGCTTAGTTTCTTCGATAATATAATACCTTTTTATAAATACGTCTTACGTAACGTTAGGGCCTTCGTGCCTTTATAGAGCTATAATAAGATCTAGATAATATTACGAGAGCGCGAGAGGCTAAAGCTATCCTAGTAAAGCTAATTACGATCTATTTTTAACTACTAGTCGTATATATCTAGTTGTTTTATTCTTAGCCGTTATCTATATATTAGAAATTAATATAAAGCTTTCGTATTAAACAGCGGTACGCTAAAGGCGTTATTAATCTAGTAGTGACTCGAGAGTCTTAGAATAGCCTTTAGAATATCTTATACTTAGTCTTATCCGCTTTTCTAGTAGCTAAAACTAGAATACGAAGTAACGGCTAATCTCGAAGACTTAAGCCTAGATATTTAACTTTAACGGGTAGTATTTTAAGAGCTCTAATAAAATTTAGGTTAATTATTATATCTACGCTATTATTTATCTATTATTAGGTTTAATCTTACGATTTTAAAACTATTATATTTCTAGTATTATTTATAAGCTATATATCGGTATATTACGGGATTTTTACTTCGATATCGCTAGGCTTTAGATATTTTATTTATTCTTATATTAAAGCCTTTCTATACTAACCCTTTTCTAGACTTACGCTTCGGAAGCCCGAAGCTTAAGTTAAAACGTACGAAAGACTTAGAAAGTATAAAGATAATAATAGAGCTATTATCTAATATTATAAGCCTTATAATACTTTATATTCTATTAAATTTAGTTAGCTAATTAACCGAAATACTTAGATTAGCCCGTATAATAGTCTATTCGATTTTAAATCCTAGTAGGCGTAAGTTAATATATTAAGTCTTAAACTATAGTTTATTTAGTTTTAGACTTTATAAATATACTAAGGTTAATAAAAGATTTATAACTAATAAAGGCGAGGGTACGAAAGCCTTTCTTATAGCGTTACGACGTAAGTAAGACTTTTAAAAATAATCTATAAAAGACGATTAAGCCCTATTAGGATTAACCGGCTCTAATATATCTTATCTCTATTAGAGGCTTAAATCGATATATATATCCGGTTTATTAAAGAATATTATATATATCTAAACGTTATATATCTCTTCGTATCTCGATATTTAATAAGAGTTAATATTTTATATATAAGACGTATTAATAGATATAATTAACGCTTTTCTTATTTTATTTCTTTCGCTGTTAGATAAACTCTCTTTTATTATTACTAATAGTTTTATATCTATTATATTAATATATCTCTATATATTAATAGTACGAATAAGCTAGATAAGATCGATACTAATAATAGTAATTTAGTTCTCGTTTTATTTAACTTATCTTATATTATAAAATATTTATTTCTATTATTATATATAAACTAGTATCTATAACTCTATAAGCTAAATACGGAATATCGTTATTCTTATTAACGATATAATATTAATTAGCCTTAATATATAAAGGATTCGTATTTTATAATATTTATTAGCCGATTATTATTAATTATAAAAAGCTTTATCGAGAGATTAACGTTTATATTTATAATAGTAATTTAAATTATTTTTAACTAATAATAATAATAGATACGAGAAAATCTTTAAATAATTAAAAAATCTTAAAAAACTTAGTCGCGACTAAATTTTAAAAACTAATAACTAAAATTAAAGATATAAAATCGAATTTAAAAAACTAAATAACTAATATCTAAAAATATAAAAGACTATATAAATATCTATAGTCTATATTTATATTTATAGATATCTAATCGCTAGGCTCTCTTAGCCGTATAATATAAACAGCTTTTAAGATATAATATAGAATAATCTAATAATTATTATTAACGTTATAATAGCCTTTAATATAATATTTTTTCTTTTTTATTATTATTTTATAAAGGGTTAAAAGGAGTATATATCTTTATAATAGTTAATAATTACTATTCGGTCTTTAGAATCTTTTAGAATAGTTATATATTATTTATATAATAAATAGCGCGAAATATATTTATCGTTACTTATAGATTTTTATTAAGAGAGTAGAAGAAATAGTTCAAGACGCCTAGTTACTTTCTTTAGCGCTACGAGACGACCTACGAGCTATATAGCTCTTATATTAGCGTAAGAAGGTATTTACGTCTTATAATATCTATTAGCCGGTTACTATTTATTATAAAAAAGCTTTACTTAAATAGGATTTATATTTATAATCGTTAACTTAAAATCTTTAAAAAATAAATTAAGATATAAGAAAATCTTATAAATAATTAAAAAGTCTTAAGATTTTAGCTAAAGCCGAATTTTAAGAATAAAATAACTAGAATTAAAGATATAAAATCGAATTTCCGAAACTAAATAGCTAATATCTAAAAAGTTAAATAAGAAACTATATAAATACCTATAGCTAAACTATACTAGTAGATAGTCTTTAACGTCTTTCTTTACGTAACGAAAAACCCTACGTAACGAAAAAACTTTATAATATAAAAAGCTTAAATTTCTATTACGTAGATATATAAAAGTATATTTTAGTTTTTTATAATTTTAAACTATTTTTATATAAGACCTCGATTTATACTTTTAAAAATTATTATATCTTAGAATTTCGTCGATTATTTTATTAGAGGTATTAGAAGTTAGTATAACTATTATCCCTTATTATATTACGATATTCGAACTATTTTTAAAATTCGGAGTTATAATACGAAACCTATATAAAACTAAAATAAAGCCTTAAAGTTTTAAAACATAAAGTATAAGAAAACCTATCTACCGAATTTATCCGGATAGAGTAGAGGTATATTTATACGCCCGTACTAAGAATCTTAATAAGCGAGAAAAATAATTAGTATTTTATTTATAGCTTTACTCGTTATATTTATAAAGTATAATATACCACGTGAAATAAGGCGGTGCTCCGTATAGCGGTGTTCTAGAAGCTTCTACGAGCTGCTACGTATCCTCTCCGAGGGCTGTTACTACTTAGTCGCTATTCTATCTCTAACTAAGCCTCTAATACGGTAAGGTACTAAGTCTTTATATTCCTCTATAAGTTACCGTACTACTCGTGCCCGTGTAGTAGCGTCCTAGCTAGAAGAATCTCAGACATACGATACTAGATCCAGACGCCGCGGAGTTCCTTTGTCTACCCTTTATCATCAGGAGCATAGACGGCGTCCGAGAAAAGCGAAGGCCGAAGCCCAGCAGTATCTCACTCTATTGGAAGAGAGAGCCCTAGACAAGTATGTGAAACTAATAGCAGATCTCGGGACCCCTCTACGAATCAAATATATTCGATCACTTGCCTTTTGTATCGCCCGTAAGCGTTCAACAACGAAAGCGGTTAACCCTCCAGGCAAGAACTGGGCCTAAGGGTTTCAGAAGCGTCACTCCTCACTTAAATCACGAAAAATGAAAGCAATAGACTGGAAACGGCACGAACACAATATATATGATAAAATAATACGGTGGTTTGAAATCATCAAAGAGGTATTAGAGGACCCTACTGTTTTGCCAGAAAATACCTATAATATGGACGAGACGGGAGTGATGCTATCTATGCTTAATTCCATCAAAGTCCTTGTACGAAGGGAAGACCCGCGAGACTATAGAGGCACAATTGTGAAACGAAAGTCGATCACGGCTATTGAATGTATCAGTGCAGACGGTAGAGTTTTGTCTCCTATGATTATATGGCCGGCTACTACTCTTCGAGATAATTGGCACACGTTTGAAACTCCCGGGTGGCATTATACATGCTCCGAGACCGGATACACTAACTCCAAGATCAGCTTAGAATGGCTCAAACTTGTATTTGATCCCCAAACTAAAGAACAGGCAAAGGGAAAACCGCGGGCATTGATTAGCGATGGTTTTGGATCACACGAAACTCTTGAAATCCAGGAGTTTTGTTTCGATAACAATATTCTTCTCTGCCGTATTCCTTCTTACAGTTCTCACAAGCTTCAGCCTTGTGACCTTACGGTGTTTCCATCTTTAAAGGATGCCTATCGTGAGGAGGCTGACCAGCTTTACCAAGGAGGTGAAAGGACGATCAATAACGAACATTTTGTTTATATGTATGCTCCGGCACGAGAAAAGGCGTTTACGAAACGAAATATCACGTCTGGATGGGCTGCCAGTGGTCTGGTGCCTTTTAATCCAGACAGAGTCCTTAGAGTTACACCAAAGCCTCCCCCCCTCTCTCAAGAAACTGATTCGAGAATAAATGGGATACAGGTAGATTCTTCTCAGAACGAAATCTTACAAACGCCTGTGACGCCAGTGTCAGCAGAAGCTTTTGTATCGTTGTATAATCAGATTGAACAAAATATTCACACTGAACCGGGCACGTCCCGGCTACAGAAATGGGTACAGAAGCTTGCCAACGCCGGCCAGTCAACTTTTGCGGAATGTGCCCTCTTGCAAGATCAAAATCAGCTCTTAAGAAAACTAAACAACCAAGCCAAGGTTCGCCGTTCAACCAAATCAACTATACTTGCGAGGGGGGAAGGAAAGGTCATGAGCTTTGAGGACATCATTGCGGCACGAGTAGCGCGTGTGGAAAAGGATGTCATCAAGGGCAAGGGAAAACGTGGTCGAAAGCGTAAGAGTGTTGCGCTAGAGGCAGGTGAGCCAGATGCAGAGGCAGAGCCGGGGCCAGAAGTAGCGCGTACCGCGAAGGAGGTCATCAAAGGCCAGGGGAAACGCGGTCGGAAGCGTAAAATTGCTGTGTGTGAGGCAGATGAGCCAGTGCCGGCGCCAGAGCCAGAAGCGGCGCAGATAATCAATGTGCCAGGGCCATGGAGGGCACCGGTTGCGCGGATGATATGAGATTGTTATACGAAAGATGGGAACCGTTTCTTTTCTTTAGAGTTCGGATTTGGATTTCGAAAGTAGGAGTGATATAGTCGGATATAATTAATGTTCGTAGCATTTGCGGCGTACAGTAATAAGTTAGAAGATGGAGTTATGGTTTACCTGCAAGTCATTAGCAAACAGTCTTTGTATCACGGCCGGGCTTTTGAACTCAAATCAGTAGCTGCATCTCCCTTTGCCAGTAGCATCCCAACATGTGCCCTATTCTCTTCAATCCGACCAATCCTGTCCAGGTGACAGACTCTTAAGGTTTTGAGAGAAGCTCGCCATAACAAGAGTTACAACGAAGGTCGTCCCATTGGTTTTGGTTTGTAGCTACGAGCTTCGCCGTCTTCTCTTTCTTGCAGCAAAAGGAGTTGAGGAAGAGAGGCGATGCAGTGTCAGTTCTCCTTTACGATCAAAATCCTTGACAACTACAAATTTGGAGGGTGGTGCTTGGATCTGATCGCTGTCCTTTTGAGGAACAGCAGAGTTCTCGTGGCTGCTGCCAGATTCAGAAGCCATAGTTCAGTATTGATTGGTGTAACGGTAGAAGTGTAAGCCGGTACTCAGTTGTGATCGTAGCGAAAGGTTTCGAAATGTAAAAGTTAGGAAAACGAAAGCGGTTTTTAGAATACACAAGGGAGCTGGCTTCGCCGTGCACCTTCTTGTTGGCGCGGAGAAGTGCTGGACAGAGGCCTTCCCGTTTGGATAGAAGCAGGGAGGGCGGCGAAGAGCAATCGTCCGCTACGAAGTCGATGGGTTCGGAGTGAACAAGGAGTTCCGAATAGATTCTGAGCCGGGTCTCGATGGCACACTCGAGGAAGTTGAGGCTAGAGACTTGAGAAGGGTTGGCAGGCGAAGGTGGGTTTGCTCGCTCTTTCGCCATGCTGAGTTGTCGGGCGGTCGCCAGGGCTGGTGGGGGCCGCGTGCGCAGATTCAGTTTGTGCTCGCTAGCAGCGTTGGTCGGTACGTCTGCGGCTCTACTGCATCCCCGTCATCAACTTTGTTCTTTTCGCGTCATCATCAGACTTGCGACCTCATCAAACGACGACTGCAACAAAATGGTACGGCTAAGAGATGTCCAGGGCAGGGTTTACAAATTCAAGAGCAAGTCAGAATGCTTGGGTTTGGGCTTGCTTACTCTCGATGTCACAGATGTCGTGCGCAGCCACATGGTCCTCGTCCTGGACGTTGTGCCAGGAAAGCTGGATCATGTAAAAGTCATGACGGTAGGTGCTTAAAGTTCAATAGGCATCTGCTAATGCCCTTAGATTACCTCGACATTAACGAATAACGGCGACTACGTCCCCATCTCGCCAACACCAAAGAAGGGCTATCCAATTCAACTTCTATTTCGAAACTCCCTTCAATGGTATCGTGGAGACGTTGCACTATTTATTCCGATATTGCCAAAGTATTCATACTTGAAGATTGACTCATACTACGAGGTACTAATACAAATGTTAGACGAGCATAAAGATAACTCGGAGAATCCTTTTATGATCTGCCCAAAACATCGAGGAGGTCTGGGAGAGCTTCGGGACTACATTCGACGTCGTGATTCGGTTCGCGGACAAGAGAAGCTACCTCGGACGACAGAGGGTCAAGTGGCAGACGGTGTTTAACAAGACTCGTTCTGTTAAACCTTTCAAATCCTCTCACCCGAACTACTCCCTGACAAGCCGGTAGTTCGGTACCACATTGCAGGATACCCGCGGATATGTGTCTGGTTCACGACCAGATGACGTCCAGCTTTGTTTGATGAGGCTGTCGACGTAGGGCTATATAATACGGGATCATCCGGTATGATTTAGTCGGATAGAAGGTTACGAGATTCACATGCAAGAGTCGAGTGGGATAAGTGGTTACACCGATAGGCTTGTTGTGGGATTCAGAAGCCATAGTTCAGTGTCGATTAGGTGCCGATTAGGTGCCGATTAGAATAGAAGTATAGGCCGTACGAAGTTGCTCACACTAGCGATTGTCTGGCGATTAGTAGTGACAGAATATAATTATTTAGAACGTTTGTTAGCACTCCCTTTGGATAAACCGCACCTAGGGTGAGTGGTTGTTGATTTTAGGCCTAAATTTATACGGCACACTTACAAGAGGCACTACAGTTCCGTGGAGCACGATCGGCAAATTTCCCGGCTGCACCGTGATCAAAGGCATCAGATCCTGCCGGCATATACACAGGATGGCATTATGCTCGCGCGCGTATTTTAGGGATCAACAGATACCGCCGTCTTTGAGGATTTCATTGAGCAGTTACTACATCATTGCGGCAGGTGGCCTGAGCCGAAGTCTGTCCTAATCATGGACAATGCTTCGTTCTATCATTCAACCAGAATTGAGCAGCTATGTAGGGAGGCTGGAGTAAAGTTACTCTATCTGCCGCCCTATTCGCCCGACCTGAATCCTATTGAAGAGTTCTTTGCAGAATTGAAGATGTTCATCAAACGGAACTGGCAACGTTACACAGATGATCCCGGACAAGACTTCAAAGCATTCTTAGAGTGGTGTGTGGTCGCTGTAGGGGCAAGGAAGTTAAGTGCCGAGGGGCATTTCCGACATTCTGGGCTGTCTATAGAAGAACCGTGAAAGCAAACCGTACAAATTTAGTCTTAAGAAATCCGCTCTTACTTCAACTGATATTGTTTGGCCCATCTCTTGATACAGAGGCGTGTAGAATCGCCTTCCGGATTTTTGCGCGCACCTCGACTTTGTCTCCGCACCAATCTGTAGTTCTTGGCACACGCTTTACCTATCTTAGCCTAGCTGCAGTAAGGAGCACCACATAGAATAACCCGCTCAATGCGGGGCTTATGTAATATGTTGGTGCAAAAAATGCTAGTCTCGTCTTGAGACTGAGCAGTTGAACTTCGAAAACAGGCAGTAGAGCAAGACTCAAAAGTTTCTTTTCTTGTTTTGCAGCCCTTCAACGCTTCTTGATCTACACAACCGGGTATATACGCTATAGTTATTTCATTTCAGCACTATCCTTTGCTAAGCACGATTTTGGCGCGTCACAAGTTCTTAGCACAAGCCAAACGGCTTCCTTACAATTATTTGGCGTCATTAAATAAATCCTTCCATCTGGCTCTCAGGTCCTACCGTCCATCCTTCACGCCCTATGTCAAAAATGAGCTGGCTTTCTGGCTCTCGCGCTAAACCAAAGTGGGAAATGGTTCATCCGCACTATCCGGTTAGCGAAACCACCTCTGCTAAAGTACTGCTCGTAGAGCGATGGTAAAAGAGGTACACCTTGCTCGACAGCATTCAACGGAATTTTGATTTGCTCGACATGACAACGACAGAAAGAATCGATCATCTCGACAGCAGATTAGGGCCTGACCCTAAAACAACGCCTACATCACACTGTGTCTTTCTCACTGGTGTAACTGGATTCGTCGGCGGCACTATCCTCTCTTGTCTCTCCAAGGCACATCCTAATGTTCGCGTCAAAGCTTTGATCCGTCAGGAAGGGGATGCCAAAGAACTTCAATCGGTCTATTCAAATCTCACTCCCATCATCGGCGATCTCTCTACGCTTTCTCTCCTCACATCCACAGCAGCGGAGGCCGACTTCGTCATCCACATGGGAGGTGACAATGTCCCCGCCGTGTGCGCGATGATAGATGGGTTGGCATCCCGCACAACCACTGGATCGCCCCTGCCACGTCTCATCAGCCTAACCGGCCCGCGCAGTCTTATCGACCTCTCGAACCCCATCACTGGGAATCTCAGGGCGAGCAGCCGTCCCTGGAGCGATGTCACCGACGGGCATGCAATACTGGCCCTTCCTAAGGATCGAATGCACGCGGGCGCGGATCAAACGATCATCGCTCACAGTGTTGCCAAAGGGGTGGGCACAATACTAGTCTCGCCCGGTCAACTGTGGGGCAGGGGTAAGGGCCATCTGAAGAAGGAGAGCAATGCGGCGTTTTATTATACAACGGTCAAGAGCCGTGGACGAGCCTTTGTCATCGGCGATGGTACCGCAACATGGTCGTGGACTTCCATTGGTGATTTGGGTGATGCGGTCGTGTTCCTGATGGAACAGGCACTAATGAGTGGGAGCGAAAGACGCGGACAAGTGGGAGTCAATCAAGACGGCTACTACTTTGTGCGCACTGGAGACTTGAGTATGATGGAAAGGGCGAAAGCTGTCAGTGAGCGCTTAGGTCTCGGAGTAGTAGAAAGCATCCCGGTCGGGGCCGCAAAAGAAATTCATCCGTTTGGCCCTATCATGTGGGGTTGTGGTGAAAGAACGAGAGCTGACAAGCTGGCTAAGTTGGGTTGGAGGCCGAAAGACACTGATTGGAGGGTTTTGATGGAAGAAGAAGGGGGAGAGAGGGCATAAGGGTAGTAGCAAGACAAGAATAGTAGTATCTCTAATTTATCGTCTAAGTTGGTAGTAGAGTGTTTGTGGTATGCGGTGCTCCTTACTGCGCCTAGGCTAAGATAGGCAAAGCGAGCACGTAGACTTATAGGTCTGTGCAATAACAAAGTCAAGGTGCGTGCGAATAACCGGAAGGCGATTCTGCACGCTGCTGTATCGCGAACAAATCGCTGTGCAATTCCAATCTTTATACCCTTATTAATGTAAAATCGAGCATTTTGTTCCTCATAAATCAACTCCAGGTCGAGACCTTCAGCCAACGTCAATTGATATACCTTTTGGTATTCCATCTTGAGGGACTTGTTAGTGACACGAGAACACTGCCATTCACTGTACTTCCTAACAGTAACGTCCAGTTGTCCCGGAATCTCAAGAGGGCTAGGAGGTATCTGTCATGGTCGCTGCTAACTAGAAATCAGAAGTTATAAACCTAACTTCACAGCTTCTGCTTCAATAGCAGCCCTCTCAATTTCATGCTTAACCGACAAGTTGTTCCTTGCCTTATCATATGCTAACTCTTCCTTTGCGGAAAGCTCTTTGACTGTCCCATCGCAGTCAACATCATGCCAAGTTTCCCAGAACTCAATCAGATCCCAGGTTATCCTATCTTCTGTTATATCCCTCCATTCTTTGAATTCTTCGTAATCTCGAAAGAAGTCAATATCCCTAAGCCACCAATCGTATAAAGTATCGTCGATTCCACCTTCTAGGTCGTAAAAAAATTGGAAGCCAACTATTTCTGTACACCCAGGTGCGTATTTGAGCCTAGCCACGTCGTCATCTATAATCTTCACCCAAACACAATCATGAAAAAGTTCGTGGGAGACCCAGTTTAAGGGGGCTCTGGCTCCAAAAGTTTTGGCAAACACACCAAGGGCGACGCCGATTTCCCAGGGGTCAGATTGTTGGAATTCTTTCGCTGTCGACCTTCGCACTTCCGCAGTTGTCAGCTGCAAAAAGTGACGCTCTCGAAGCCCACGCCTCATTAAGGTCTGCAACGAGACCCTATGTACCACATATTTCTCGGGGATAGCCCACTCAAATAGAAGAGCAGAAGTTGGGTTGGGGTTCCCTCGTTGTTTAAGCGCATAGGCCACGGGGTGGTCCGTGCCTCTCCTCCTCGCCGACCTCCGACCGCTTCTTGATTATATAAGCGAACACGAAAAGATTATCGACTTAAGACAAGAAGCGCCTATTTTCTCTACTTTAATTAACCCTTTAATTAACCTTAAATATAAACCTTAATATTCTTATATAATATTATTATTTTAATTTTTTTTATAGCTTATAGTAGAATCTAATATATAAACTCTTATTATTAGAAGGAATTTTAAATAAATAGTTAAATATGATTTAATAGTATTATTTTTTAGAGATTTGCTAAGGTGGGATTTGAGCCGGGGTGGGATTTGACTAGAGACATCGGTTACCTGCATATGGATGGCACAGCCACAGATATTCTCTATCTTTGGGGGTCACGTTCAACCTCCGTTCTTCAGGCCTCGGATAAAAACAATCTCACATCAAATGCCATCCAATACACCCTCTGCTGAACAATTTTGACACCAACTAATTTTGTGTCGCAAAATACTCAAGAAGCATCATGTCTTCTAGTATTAATATCGCAAATTCCGGACAAGCCGCTGAGCTGCGGGCAATGACTACTTCGATATCGAGGCTAGAGGGTACAGAAGCTCCCCCGGAAACAATTGCGACCAACGATGTGGATTCACCTCTTGAAATTTCTCGAGAATCGAAAGAAACGGTGGAGACATCAATTTCGGCAGAGAAAGATGCGATCACGATCACGACAGAATCAGCAATCAGTTCAGAGACCGTCATAGCTTTAGGCGGCAAAGAAGCTGCAACACAATTTGTCGAGAAATTTGCTGCATCGTTCGCTCAGAAGTATTCCGAGGAGTTCAAGAAACAGCTTACAGAAGCTGCAAGAACAGTCAATCCAGGCTCTGAAGGTACAGGAATATCGCCTGTTACTTCAAACGTATCAACGGAGAGTCGGACGCTCCCAAAGGAGGACAGTCCGGCGGAAAAAGTCATAACTCCTGATTCAAATCCCATAGTATCTCCCGATGATGTAGATTGGGGAGGGAAACCACCTTCTGGAGAAGGATATGGAGACTTTGGAAGCGAATCTGAAGACTCAAGCACCTCAGGCCCGCTTCCACGTCCTCCACGCAAACCTCGTCGGGGATCTGTGTATTCGGAAGACAGTTTAAGCGGATCAGAGGAGTTGGAGGTTGATTATTTGACGAAAGAAGCAACGGTTGATGAAATGAAGGTACAGGTGTGGAAAGTAGACGATGTGAGTAGACGCTTAGTTGAGAAGGGATTAAACTGCCTGATCTCTTGCTAATCCCATCATCAGATATTTGATAGCACTATTCATGAACGAACCTTTGTGGCCTTCGACCCAATTCGGAGGCCTACGGGCGACGATGAAGAGCTTAGCTCAGAGCGATACGGAAAGTGGGCAATGGTGCTCCGCCGCGTCTTTGACCATGACAATACCACGTTGATGAAAACTAAACTTGATATTCAAAGCCCTCTAATTTTAGAAGTATTGCAAGAGCGTGTCGAAGAGGAGAAAGCGGCACTTGTGAGCAAAGCTTCAGTGAAATGGCCAAACGACAATGTTTTCAGATATGTAGGTTCGAAAGGCTTTGGGGCTGGCAGCTGTTACTAATTTCTGCGACAGAGAAAACAGATTAAAGAGACTGCAATTGAGAAGGGAGAACTTGCGATCAAGCATGTTGACTTGTTGCTCGAGTTGATTCAGGAGGAGTATGCGTCGAAAATCAGGGACATTGAAAACATGTTCCCGAAGTAAGAACAGCCAGGTCTAACAACCCTATTATTTGCATTTACTTATAAGCAACAGAGGCACAAGTTCCTTCGAGATCCTCAGAGAAGCGTTTTGGCCTGGCGACATTGCTGTGGAGGGCACGGCGTCTGATGCAAAGTCTTATCGCATTGTCAGTGCCAAATACAGAACACTCCCTTCCTACGGATCTGGACCACCAAGACGCGAGCTCGCGATCAATGTTGAATATATTGACTTTGACGGCCGGGAATTCGGTACTGTAGATGCTCAATTCTCCCTTCCGGAATTCGAAGGAATGAAATATCTCAACGAATTGGACATATTTCCTCTGCAGTACCATCCTGACCATGAGGCCATGAGGGAGCGGCTTCTAGAGCGCGGCCGGAAATTTGTGTCTTTGAAGGGGAGACAACACAAAATGTACAGTGGCCCGGTCAGCCCCCCTGAAACTCCAAGACGAAGGGGAGACATGTATTCAATGGCAGGCGACTCCGGGGGTTCACGCGAGGTACGTTTTTCAAGTGGTAGAGCCGTTGGAGTCTTCTGACTTTGGGATAGATCACTTCACAAATCATCATCGACACTACTATATTCAATCGGCTGACTCGCATTCGCCCAATTGTTGTTGCAGGTATCGAGGGTGAACTTGTTGATGACGAGCTAACAGAACACCATCTGAAATTTTGCACGGATAAAATACCGTTCTTCTCATTAGAGGACAAGAATTTCCACCAAGGAAAAATCGCAAACGTCAGCGACAAAATCTTTGACAAGCATATATTCTCTCAGCTAGTGCTTCCCAATGCCACCAAGAAACTTGTCCAGGTCTTGGTGAAAAATCATACGAATGGTGCAGGCTTCGATGATTTTGTGAAAGGCAAGTCTGACAGATAATCCCTCATCATCAAAACTAATTTTTGGGTAGGCAAAGGACAAGGAATTGTTCTCCTCCTTCATGGGCCTCCGGGAGTAGGAAAGACGATGACCGCCGAGGGTAAGTGCATCTGGCAACCATGACTGTCGAATAAGCTGACCTTAAAAAACAAGCTGTGGCTGAGTACACCCATCGTCCACTATATGTTGTTACTTGTGGTGAACTTGGAACGACCGCTCCTGCTCTTGAAGAATCGCTTGAGCGTGTTCTTGACATTGCAAGTTCATTCGGAGCAGTTCTACTTCTCGATGAAGCAGATGTATTCCTAGAACAACGCACCCCACATGATGTTCAGCGCAATGCTCTCGTGTCCATTTTCCTGCGCCTCCTCGAATATTACAAAGGAATTTTGTTCCTCACCACCAACCGCGTCCGAACTTTCGATGAAGCGTTCCACTCCAGAATTCACATTACTCTAGCATATTCGAATCACGGGACAGCGGCCCGGGAGCGAATCTGGCGCAATTTCGGAATGCACCTAGCTGCAGAGCTTAATATAAGAGATGTGGATTACAAAGAGTTGGCAGAATCGGAGCTGAATGGACGACAGATCAAGAATGTGCTGGGTTCATGTAAGGCTTTGGCTGCAGATAGGGGGGAGAAGATAACTATGGATGATCTGAGGAGTGTTTTGGAAATCTCGGTGGCAGCAGGCTCGAAGTGGCTGGATAACTAGATATCTGCAGCTTTGAAGCCGCCGACTACTTCATATTTAACAGATACACAAATTTGTGTTTAACCACAAGCCCTCCTGCTTGAACTTCTTTACCGGGAACCTTCTGCTGATTTTCCAGGGATCCGGCACCCTCAAATTTATTGAAAGCTTTCTGCAAGACTAACTTCATCCATGTCGCATCTCCTATCTCAACGCCCGAACCAGAATCTACCATTTTCTTATAAGTTCTTGCAGCCACTTGTAATTCCGGTTGGCTCGCTCCGTCTGGAATTTGCAACTGAATAACACCTTTGTGTCCAGCATCGTCTTCAATTTCTTCAAAATGAAGATGGTCTGTCAGTGATGCATCGGCACCCTCGCCAATCAGGAAGTTTACTATGTCATCTTTCCTGTATGATTTCGCGTCGAAGAGGGGTGTGCTACCAATCGCATCCTTTGCGTTGATGTCGGCACCGTGATCGAGTAACAATTGCGCAACTTCCTCGGATCCTCCTCGAGCACCACAGTGTAGCGGTGTCTCTCCTACCCCATCACTCTTTCTTACGTCTGCGCCATGCTTAATCAACATTAGTATTATTTCAACATGTCCACTTAGCGCAGCTTGGTGTAATAGTGTCCATCCAGTTGGGTCTTCCTCCATGGCATTCCCTCCTTTTTCTAAAAAGAGTTGAAGGACATTTTTATTCCCACCCTTAGCCGCACTAAAGAGACAAGACCTGCCACTGTCGTCCTTAGAATTGATGTCTGCTCCTTCCTCGAGGAGGTACCGCACAATTGCCTCGTCTCCGATGGTCGCGGCAACGAGCAAAGGGGCGTTTCCGCTGCAATTTCTTGACTCCAAGTTAGAGCCTTTACTAAGTAAAAGCTGGATCATTGGAATGCTCTTTTGCATGGTGGCAACATGCAGAGGTGTTGATCCGTACTCGTTTCCGGTCTCGATGTCAGCTCCTGACTTTAACAGCTGATTTGCAATTGTCCCGTTCTTCGTAACAATGGCAACATGAAGTGGTGAAAATCCGTGAAACTTGTTTGAATGAAGGTTGGCCCCTTCTGCAATCAGAAACCGACTGGCTTCAACATGACCCCCTGCAATAGCCGCATGCAATGGTGTTCGCCCATCCTCGTGCCCAATCTCGAGTTGTGCGCCTGATTCCAAAAGAAGTGAAATTGCTTCGATGTTGCCCCCCGAAGCTGTAATGTAGAGTGCCGTCGATCCTTCCAAGTCGGTCTTATGTATATCTGCTCCCTTCTCGATGAGAAATTTCATAGTTTGGAACTGGCTGGCCATCGTTGCTGCCATCAACGGAGTTCCGTAATACTGGGTCACGACATTGATATCCGCTCCCTCCTTTAGCGACTTGTTAATTATGCCATTATGTCCATGGAATGCTGCGAGATGCAACGACGTCATGTTAGGACTTTAATCAAGAAGGAAATAAGGATTCGTTTGCGCACTCATATCGCGGTAAGTAGTAGTGTTGTCGAAGGAAGGCTTTGAGCGTAGCGCTTCACAAAATGTGGGGCACTGGGGCTGTGCTCTTCATGTCCGAAATAAGTGGCCGAAATTAGCCCGTACATCAACACCAAAATATATATATATATTAATACTTTGTCATTTGCC
>JAAMPI010001339.1:0-15771 GCA_013054445.1 Cudoniella acicularis
GGAGCATGATACCGAGATTTCGTATGCTGTCCTGGAAAGAATATGTAAGTGTGTTGGCTGCAGGATTGTTTCCTTGCTCTTCGATGGATTTTGCGACGGAGCGTGAAATGTAAGGGTGATCAATGGAAATTTTGTTGGAATCCTCGGCGTCGTAAAGGAATAAAATGTCTTGTTTGCTCCATTTCGCTTTCAGCCAGGGAGTGGGGTGGAGTTGTATGTGTGATGAAGCGAGGATAAGTGCAACTTGAAAGCGCTGGCGCCGCGAGATGCTAACTGGGGATGTGTTGCTGAGAAGTGTTTCGAGAGTGAGGTGCTTCTGGGGTTGTGCGCGGGAGGTGCATGTTGGTCGGACAATATATTGATTTGTATCTCCTTTCAGACAGCCAAGGTCGGATAAGTCTGACGGGCATTGTGATAGATTGGTGCATAGATTGGTTATAACAGACTTTGGGGAGTCCTCCACGGCTGGAGGTATCTCGACCTCAGCGAATGACACTTTGGATTTGGGCAGATAGACGGCCGTAACTAATTGCTTCTCGGGATTTGCCGTAGTTTTCGTGGAATGGGCTAATAGCAGGGAATCAGGGCTCTTCGGGCTTCTAAATTTGTCCATAAAGAATTTCCGGTGTGATTTGAGAGCCATTTTCGCTGGAGGACGAATCTCCTTTGGCTCCTCAGGAGGCTGAACTCGTAGCTGTATTGACATCGGGGAAGAAGGGACCGATTCGTTGGTTGTGGCGTTCATACCGGGTGATGCGTTGAATGCTTGCGTTGTTGATATGGGAGGGCTTGAAAGCAACTCAATGCTCGTGTCTTGCCATGTCCATGGTGAATGACTTCCTGCCAGCTGTTTTGTGAACCAAAAGATCACTCGAAAATGGACGGCTGGAGAGACCCTGTGCTGAAGAAGGAGGTTGGCATGATGATAGGTCTGGCATTGACAAGCCCACGCTTCAGTAAGGAGCTTGAAAAGATTGCTTCCATGATTCCAGAATTTCCAAAGTCCGGCATCAATTCCAGATGAATTTGAGGCTCGCGCACGTCGCAAGCCAGCCAATCGATCAGATGAGCCTAGAATGTCGCGAAGCCTTGTTGTGAGGTCTCCAAATTCCTTGAATAGTTCGTCTCGTGTTGTTTTGTTGAAAGCTAACTTGATGCGTTGTGTTTGCCATTCCATGTTGGCCATTCCAAGCTGCGTCACGTGAGCAATTGTTGCCCTTGTCCCGGACACCGACTTTTCTGGCATCTACAACCTCGAAATCAGCTTCAATCCGTTTCCTCGACCACTCATCTCTCATCACCCAGCTCCTTTGCCTGGCGCAACCTAGTGGTCGCTGCTTCAAGACGCATAGACGTGAAGAAAGGGTTGCATGGCACACCGTGCGTAAAAAACCTTGGCCTGATCGTCTCGAGATCTCGCAGTCTAAAAAGATGGCCAACAACCTTCAGCAAGCACAGGTGCTTTCTTCAAGTGCCAAGGCCTCCTCTCACGGACTTTTCGATACAGCAAAAGAGATTTGGGGAGACTCACTTGCTCATTCGCAACCCGGCTTTGAAAGTGCACCTTACCCGTCCCCAAGGCATCATGAAGGCTTTGCACAGTCTCGCTCATCATCTCAATGGTGTCCAAATACGACGAATAGGTTTTCGGCATTCTCTGTTGCAATAAGGCCTCCAGTTCGGGGTCTTTCCATAACGGTCCACCAGGGTTCTCGAGCAGTGCCTGAAGCTTCCATTCGTCTACAATAAGTGGCAGAAGTAGCTCCTCGAGAGTCTCTTCGAACGCAATCTTATGGTACTTGAGATTCCGCTTGCATTTCTGATATTCGCGTTTGATCTTCCACCACGTGGAAAGCACTTCTTCTGTTTCCCGGTAATCCTCAAGAGCTGATATCATGAGAGGAATGACCGCAAGCACGAAGCCCGCGATCTCGACCCCGCTCATGTCGTTATTGCTGCTCGAGCCTTGGTCGATTGTCTGCTGTTCATGAGGATGTATATTGGGGAAGATTGTGAATTGCTGAAGATGCTGTCGTCTAAATCGAGCGGAGCCGCTGACCGGACGTGGGGCTGAATGCAGGCAGAGGTGCAGGGTTGCGGAAGCGAACCCAACGTCACCTCTCAGAGCCTCACTACCTTCTTTACTTCTATCATCGTTTTCCAGAGTCCAGATTCCGTCTTTCATCATTAACCTGACTTCCTTAAGTTATGCTGCCAACCCCGACAATATCCTCGATTCGCAACCCTGTCGGGTTGGACTAACAGCAACTCCGGTCATAAATGGGGCCTCCAAACTTTTCGCAGGCCTGCCTATTTCCCTCCCAAAACATTCTCTATGACTTTTCCAATTTTGATCGTTCGGTAACTATCTTTGAAGAGTTTTCTAAATGGCGACTGTACCATCCACCAGTTCGCCCATAGCGTTGCGGACGAAGAAGTGTGCGGAAGCCTTTGGGCGCCTTGCGCCATCGGAATATTCTGGCCAAGAGGGGTATGAAGGGATAACTCGAGCTGAATTAGCGGATAGTCTTGGTCGGTTCAAAATCTGGGCAGGCAATATTGGAGCTTTTCAATCCTTTGAAATCAAAAGCTCCCTCGATTTCAGATTACGAGATACGCCGAAGATCGCGGAACAGATTGTGGAATTACTCGACGAGCTTCTCGAAGCTCTTGAAGATGGTTAGTGTATTCTATTCTGTATTGCGTGCGCGGGAAGCTTTAATTTGTTTTATTTCCCTGTCTCTTCAATTTTCAACAATTCAAAACCGATGATGACTAGTACACATTCGATATTTCGTGTTTGTTAGTTATGAACAGAAATTCTCCATGGATTATTTGGCCTCTCATACTATTCATTTGTATCATAGACGAAACAGATCACATGGCTAATCAAACTTCATGAAAATAGTCTTTGCAATCGTCTCAGAATCAAGAGCCAATCGTACCTCTTCTGCCGAACCAGAGATTTCTGATTACTACGACCAACAAACCGGAAATGACCATGCAGAAAGGGTTTCTGACGATGATAATGGCGGGGAAATATCTGAAGTCAGAGAAATATTTGAGTCTATTGTCGATGCCATCAACAATCTTTTCCGATTTTCCATGATCATTCGTAACAATACAAGTCGAGATCGTTACACAAAGGCGGATGCGGCTGCGAATGCCCTCGGAGCATCATTCGACAACCGCTTCGACACAGGTCATGTGATGGACAAATTTCCAGCTTTCCGGTCGGAAGACAAAAAGTGGTTTGCTGCTCGACTGGGAAAAGCAATTGCGCAAAGAAGACAATATATTTGGTACTGCCGAGAACATCATGGCAAGACACTTAAAGAGCCTAAACTGCCTCTAGGACTGCCAACTGACGGACGGAGCGTCTTATCTAAGCCTACCAGCACCTTAGCACCAACACAGGCATCTACTTTACTACTCGCTTCAGATCAGATCCCAGAATACGAGGACATTCTGGAGGATACACAATCTCAAACATCATATGCCACGTCTATAGACGAGGGGGCTAGTGAGCACAAGCTTCGAGTCATAAGGTTAGAAGATGTCAAAAAGGGTATGCCTCATTTTGAATGCCCGTATTGCTGGCAAATTCAAGCTACAAAGACTCAGAAATCATGGAAGTACGTATCTTTCAACTATGAGGCATGTGAAGAGGAGCCAAAAAACCAAGGTCTAACTTTCAAATTTAGGAGACACGTTTTGGCAGACCTCAAAACCTACGTTTGCACATTCCAAAATTGTGAATTGAAGATGTTCCCCGATCACCATACCTGGTTTCAACACGAGCTCAAAGAACATCGAAGGGAATGGAAATGCTTTTTCTGTTCCCACAAGCCTTTCAAGATGTCATCGGCGTATAAAAACCATCTCAAGCATGACCACGCTTCTTCCTTTGTCGATGAACAATTTCCCGCACTCTTAGAGATGAGTCAACAACCTATAGTCAAGATATCTCCAGCAGAATGCCCTTTTTGCGAAGATTGGGAGGAGCGTCTCAGGGCTATAAATCCACACATCCCTATTACAGAAGCCCTGGTTGTGACACCAAGTCAGTTCAAGCATCATGTTGGAGGTCATATGGAGCAATTGGCCCTCTTTGCAATTCCTCGAGGATATGTCGAGGACGGAGAAGCCGATTCTGCCGATGCAGTTCCCGAAGACAAATCAGTAGACTCTTCGCTCTCGGATCTCTCATTTGGAACTAGTCCTAGTGTGAGCCCCTCGGGAACTCTCACTATAGACATACAGGAAAATGTGGTATCCACATCTATGAATGAGCGACTCAATCTTTCACCACCTTCTGGTGACGAAGAATATGACGATGAGGATGAGGAAGAGGACGATTACGATAGTCAGGATGAGGAGTATGATGTTGACGACGAGGATTTTGTTGAAGAGAAGATAAGGGATACAGAACAACTCCCAAGTATAGACTTACCACCTTTGGCAACAGTGCCTGCAAAGGCCACGGGCAAAAAGCTTTCCGAAAGGTTGGGTCCAGGGACGTTGAAGTCTCGGCTCACAAGTCCCTCCTTGATACCACGATCAGTACAAGGAAAGCGAAAAGAGTCCAAGGTTTCCACTCTCGCAAAACACTTTGAACAGTTGAGCAAGGAATTCGAGAAAGAACGTCGGAAGGACCGAAAAGAACGAGAACGCAAGCGAAGCGAACAAAAAATAGCAGACCCAGAACAGAGCGAACCTTCCTTACAAAATGCAGTATTATCGCCTATAAAAGAAGGTCCAAACGAGAATGAAGAAGCTAGAGACATACAATTTGGAAATAATGAGCACAAGTAGGAATCACGTTTCCCTTATTTGATCAATGTGAGGTTAATCCACTATTTAGGAATGTCCAAACTGGAGACGAATCTTCTTTTCTAGTTCCCGACGAACGTGAACGAGGCCCTTTCATACCAAGTGATTGGCTTGCGGATGAAGGGCTGAAGCCCAGATCAGAAGATCGTACAGACTATCAAGAAAAATTGCAGGATTCTACATTCTCCGGAGATCCCGAGTCTAGCCCCCAAGCAGCTAGTAGTACTGCTTTTGCTCAAGGTAGTGGTCGCAATAACGACAAAGGCGCGAGCGGTTCCAGTGGATCAGACGACACAGATGTTGGGCCCCTAATAGATCTCAGCGAGTATGAACGGCATGCACTGGTAGGGGATCTTACCGGAGTCGCTGAGCCTGTTACTACATCTGGGGTCGAAGCTAAGGGCAAGGAAAAGCAAACCGAAAAGTCCAATAGAACCCTCAACCAAAACGACGAAGACACTGAGTTCGAGAACTTTCATACATACGACAAATATAGAACCCCTATAACTACCCCTTCCGAAACCTTAGTTCAAGAGCACGATGTCCAAACTGAAGGCGGGTGGAGCGACGAAGCTTGGGATCAGTCCCGCGGCCTCTGGTATCGAGTCCGGCGCCAAGCTAATGGTATGTAAATTCAATTCTAGCAACTTGGAAGTGTATTCACGAAACTCTAGGGGGTTTCGAATATGATTATCGGAGTCTCCCGTCTGGTCAGGCCGAAGATTCGTCGATACTGAGGACCTCCTATCTGGCTTCCGATGAAAGAGGACGACCTAGAGAAGTACGGTAGCCCCGGCTTAGCTTACCAAGGAATGTTTGCTGATATCTATTCTTCCCCTAGCCCCCCGGTTGGTCTCAAGAAAAGGCTTCCCGCGCTTCAAAGGGAAGTTTTGAGTTTTCGCCGGACGAGGAAATAGTTTCAGAATTCCTTCAAAACCAAGGTGGCGAGGGTCCTGTGCCAAGTAGCGCGAATAACCCCAGCAAAGAGAAACTGGTCTTCAGGGGCACACGATTAGACGATGTCGAAGAAGAGGGTGAAAATATGGACAAAGAGGAAAATGAAAATGAAGCAGACGCTCCCGATTATTGGGACCAACTTGAGCAAAGCTTAAAACAAAAGGGAATAGGCAAGGTTCACTTTGGAGATGTTACCGTGGATTCTAATCGTCCCACATACACGAGGATGTCACGGAAGTATCTCTCGATAGAAACTCTGAACAAGTTTCATATTGATTATGAATTTGATACGGTAAGCATTGCCTACCTTATTGGATAGTTAAAGTTCCTAACCAATCTTGAACAGGATCCTGAATATTTTCTGATCAAGCGATGGGTACCCGAAGAAGAGCAAGACGTTCTGTGGAATCATACGAGAGATATCAGGGAGAAGAGGGGTGATCCGAGTGAAGGAAATCAGAGCGATCTGAGCAACAACAAGCAGGCTTGGACGCGAGTGAAGAAAGAGAGCTTGTAGATCTAGCTTATATTGACCCCAGGTATGGCGCTTGATGTGAAACGAATCGTCCACAAAGAATTTCCTGAGCTTGAGCGGGATTACTTATCAACTGACAACTCTCGAATCGCCTAATAGAATCGACATGCTGAGATCTTCGGAACCGGAACGTGAGCGCGGGGCTATCCCCAAAAAGTTTCCTGCAAGGTCAAGGGAAACCTCCTTTCTTATGGTTCGCTCAAGAGGCGCGTAAATAGAAATCCTCAACAGTCTCTACACCTAGAAATATGTTTAGTCTCGAGACAGATCAACGAATGTCAGGCATCCGAAGTCCAAGTCTGACATTGACCCATTTGGTTGGGAGGCCAGGGACGAAATTACCTGTTGCCGGCAAGGGAAGTTGGCTAGTGGCTATGCTAATTAGGAATTTGGCCCTCTGATTTTGCATCCAAAAGAATTCATTATCATCGAAATCAAGGGGATACTTGCTTCAATTCAAACAACAAAAGTTCAGCCCAGGAGATGAACACCCGTGCCGTCTGCCTACGTCTTTACCCCAGGTGTCGAGGTCGCTCCAAAGACTTTTCGTTTGCATTTTCAGTCCTAGTTGTTTAAGGAGAAATCCAGTCGTGGAGGATTAATTACCATATGCCAGAAATGTGCACAGCACAATTTGATCCAAGCTACCCAGCCGAGCAGCCTCCATTTGACTCGCGGCTGGGTGAGGTACTTTTCACTCTATACCACTAGTATGTTAAAAAAACTGTGGCCATCTTCTTGATCTGATGATTTTCTTCTCCTTCCCTTTGAGGCTTTTGTGGTCTCGCTAAACAAGGAGGCAATGATGGCCCCCGGAATCCATACCCGCCTTGCATAAATAGGCACCAGTGCTTACATTAGGCAGCGCATCTCTTCAAGCATTTCCTCGGAAGTATTTCTACCATCCATTCCGCCTTTTCACGTTCCTTAAAACCCAGCTCGCAGTTTTCCTGTCAGCGTTTCCTGCGGTTCTTGCGAAGTCAAAATCCGAGCAATGTCTTCCTCCCACGGTACTCTGCAGCAAGCTGTTGGGGCCAAGGAGGCTCCATTGACCATTCTCAATGACTTTCACTCAGATTACTACCAAACTAATGCGGTGCTATCAGAATTTCCCGATTTCCCAAGACTTCCAATCGAGATCCGATCATCCATTTGGAAGCTGAATTTGCTTCGCCATCGCATAATTGGCATCACTCTAACCAACAAAAGCCACAATGGATCACCTCCTCCATGCACTCCTTACACTTCTAAAAACGATCTGGGCAATATTATTAGTCTGAAGAATTATTACGTTTCAGTTTTCACAGATCATCGTCTCAGTCCGCTATTCCAAGTCAGCCATGAATCGAGACAGGCCGCGTTGGAATTTTTTCGTGTCCATATTCCAATGGATCCCTGCGATATCACCTCATCTGAAAAGGGACTTTCTCTTTACTTGAACCCCGAGTCCGACTTCTTGCACATCAAGGTTGACGGCGCTGGCGAAATTATGGCCGATTTTATACACGATGTGAAAGCTTACGATCCTCTAGGCTTGGGAGTACTCAACATGGTTATTGGAGATCGTCAACCTTATAATATCAAATTACCCCTGAGTATGTACCATATGATCAAAACGATATCTCTTCAATACTCATAAAGCTAACTTATTCCAGATCCTCCACTTCTAGCACCTCAAGCACGCACCGCATTCACAGAAACACTCACTATCTTAAGGAGAGTCTTCTTCAGCACAGTCGTATATACTGACGCGCGATTCATGTTCTGCTCCTTGAACATGAACAGAGTCCACTTCAATCGATCCATCCCATTGCAATCACCTGCAGAGACATTCGATATCGACGAAGTCGACCCCCGACCCATCGATGCTGATTTAAAAAGCGTATCCCTCGGCCATGACCCGAAGGCAATGGTGTGCCTGTGGCGCAAAATGGAAAGCAATTTCCAGATTCGCCGCACGAGACCTGTCAAATTCCAACATCTCGTCACAGCCTCGACTCACGCCTCAGTAAATAGACCAACGTTACACACGCGAGCTGACGCAGACAGGTTCCTAAAATGGGAAGAAGACAAATGGAAAGCTTGGTTCGAGAAAGGGGGGACTTTCGGGGAAGGAGGCACTTTCCAAAATTTGCACTACGAGAATCCAGATACCCCTGAGAGTTTGATGAAGGTACCGATGCCGGTGATTGGCTTCTGGCTGTTTCCGGTTGAGGCTTTTGGGGAGGTTCCGGAAATCGAGTTTGAGGACTTTCAGGAAAGACAGCGTCCTCTTATGTTTGATTTAAAATTCGTGGCGGACTTGACGAAGTGGCAACCGCAGGTTGGTGTGTTTAGGTTGCCACAATGAACTACCGATCTGGTATGTGAGGGATACCGAGGGGATGAAATTGAGAACTAACGGCCTTTCCTTCCTCTTTTGAACAAAATAATTAACAGTTTCGGCAGCTTGGGCAAGCCAGTTGGAATTTAAAGCTTACCACCGTTTTAGAATCAAGTACTTATCACACTACTAAGACTTACGAATCAACTCTATAAACCAATTTCACCCCACTCACCTTCCCTTCCTTCAACTCCTGCATTCCTCCTAAAACACCATCCAAACCCCCCACTCTCAAGCTCACCGGATGTCCCTTGATCACCTCGGCTTCCAGCAATTTCTCCGTCAAAGAAATGAATTTCTTCGTGAGCTCGAAATCTTCTTTAGAAGCAGGCCACGTCACACCTTCAATCACGAATTCTTCCCCCATAACGGTATATCCGAGGGGGAAAATGCTTTTGACATCTTGGCGTGGATTTGGGGTGTCCATGAGGTTGACATAGAGACCACCAGGGGAGGAGGAAAGCGCATCTGCGCAGATTTGAGCCGATGTGGGCGTGGCGATGGTGTCGAGAACGTGGTGGAGGGTGTTGGGTGTTAAGGAGGAGATTTTGGATCCGCATTGAGGGTCGCGCTGTTCACAGTCAATTCCTATGCTTGTCTCAGGCTTCTCGGAATTCGGTGGAAGAGAAAAATGGGGCGAACATAGTCGAACACGTGATCAGCCCCCAATTTCTTCAACAGTTCAAAATTATGCGGGGAAGCCGTGGTAATAACAGTTAAACCAGACCTGAATATCCGTCAGTATTTTCCCTCAATATCTGCTGCTATACGCACAATTTTGCAAACTGAATAGCAAGAGTTCCGGTTGCTGTGCTTCCTCCATAAATGAAAAGGAAATGACTATCCTCATTGCTTTTGGCAGGCGACTTAGCAAGAGGAAACGTGGGCAAAGGATATTCCAGATCGCGATACAAGCACAGCGCCACGGTTGCAATGCCACCACTCAAGGTAGACGCTTCTTCGAAAGAAATATTGTCCGGGATGCGGATTGTGATGTCGCCTTTGAGGAGGATGAAATTTGCAAAGGTGCCGTCTTCGGGTTGGACGTCGTTTCCTGTTGAAAAGATTCAGTTTCTGCTTCTACAATAATTGGAAAATTTATAGAAGGGTAGGAGAAAGGTACCGCCATGAGCCATCCCAGCAACTCGATCCCCAGGCTTGAAGTCCTTGGTCACATTTTCACCCACTTCAACAACGATGCCGGCTGCATCGCAACCCAGCAATGTTTGCTTTGCTTCAAAAGTGAAGTTTTCGTCGACTGTTTGCCAATCTGTTGGGTTGAGTGCTACGGCTATTGTTTTGACTAGGATGTAGTCGGGACGAAGTGTGGGGATGGGGATCGGTTTCACTCCAGCTTTTCCGACTGCTAGCTTGACAACTCCGCGGTTTTGAGTGACCATGGTTGGAACTTGGGAAAGCTGCGGTTTGACATTTGAAAAGGGCCTTAAATGTGTTGTGGGAATGGTATATACTACTACTTAAGTCAAGGATGAGTTGTTAAAAGTGGAGCCATCGATTAGAAATCAACTGCTTACTAACATCAACGAATTTAATGTACCTTAGTGTTCGACTATAGCTTCATCGGCGGACGAAAATTGCCAGAAAATGCTTGCTGAAGGAAGTCTGATCTACAATGAAATTGACAGTGAGGAGAAACAAGGTCTTTTTCAGATTCTGTTGGTCGGGTGTCACGTGCCTGACTTCGGCAAGATTTTAAGGGGTTGCAACCTGGAGCTTTCCAAACCCCGTTCAATTTCAGAGAACTGAACCATATATATGTTTTGTTAATTTAAGTATGTCGTTTTATCTTCGGCCGTAGATGGAATTATGAGAATGAAGGGATCTTATGTTGAAAGAGAAGTTCTATTTGTATTTTGTCTAGCTAAACGAATTTGTAAAAGACAACGAGAATAATTGAGAGGTGTTAGAGCGGTTGTATGTATGCTTGGTCATGTATATGAACGCATTCACAGTGGTTCCAAGACTTATATCATGATTTATTGTCTACCATTTCTCCAGAACGGTATCGACGATTCGAATATAACACACGGAGACTCAGGACCTAAGGAACTCGAGCCTCCAGATCCGATAGCTCATAAACATCTTTCTCAAGACCGGCATCTTGTAATACAGCATTTGAGCCGAGGTAGTAATCACTAGAATTCCTCACAGGCCCCAACATTTCCTCACTGCGTTGACAAAATCCAGCAAAATATTCTTAACATTTACAGTTTCGACACTCCTAATTCAATGCAAAAAGTCCTTGCCTTGAAAGTTCACATAATTAGATACTACTCAAGCAAGTGATTTTGAATTTAAATTCGTGGTGGTTTTTATAATTTGAAGTGTCGAGGCACCTTCGCGAGAAAAAAAGAGAGGCGCAACTCGCACCGGGCAATGGCTAAAGTACGTTGGAAAACAATCACTCGTAAGTAACCAAAAATTGGGTGCATTCCATTAGCTTCATTTCTCTAAAAATATATATATATAGTAGAGACTTGCATCTAAACGATCTTCGCGATTTTAAGTTGTTTTGATTGATGTAAAGTGCAAAAGCTAGGGTATATTAGACACTTGAAAATAACTAGGCACTGAACGGTTTTAAAGAAGCAACGGCTTATTAAAACTGAAGAGAAACAATTATGGTTAGATAGATCTTGTCTATAGAAATTTCTTGTGATAAGATCGTGTTTATTGTTTGAAGTGTTCTCAGCGTTACTTGGCAGCCTCCGGCGCCGAGGGATACCCGGGTAGGGGTCGCTTCGCTGAAATACAACATATAGCTCCCTAACTTACAGCGCGTCGCACGCTGAACATTAGCGATGACACATCTACCTTAGTACTCGGTCTGGTTTTTGATAAGGGCCGGGAAGAGGACTACAAACACTTTGGTAGCGTAGTCACAGTAGAATAGTAACTCACAACTAATATAGATAATAGCCAATTCTCACTTAAGATAACGTCCTTTTCAGCTCTGTACTAAACAAAGTTGAAATATTTTGCTCCTGTGGCTAATTTTAAGTGCTACCGAGGTAAGTTTGACCGGAATAGGAACCCTGCGTGCCTCGGCACTTAGCAAAAACCAGGCCGAGTACGAAACAAAATAATGGAAAAGGTTTGAAATTTCTCATACCTCCCTATGTAAATCCAAATAAGCAAATTACACCAAGCTTCGGCTCAAACGCATCAACCCCTACCCCGTATGTTCCCTCTTACCCTTACCCCAAAATTCAACACAAACATACATAATAATAGGCGGCATAGGCACCACCCGACAAACAGCCCTAGTCGACTAGGGCGTACCCCCGCTTGAAGGGAGTGTCCGGAAATCCACTGCGGACGGAGGTGGTTGCCTCTTAAAAATCAGAATGGCTCTGGTTTTCTATACGGCCGTCTACGGGGAGGCCGTGAAGTTTTGTATTTTGTTCTCTTTGGATGTGTAATTTTCTTTTAGAGGTGACATTTGCATATTGGGGGGTTTTTTCCCAGAGTGTTCATAGGAGCGTTGAGTGAATAAAAAGTTGGAAAAGCGGTAGGTTAGGACAGCATAAGGATCGCTCGCTAAACGTTACAGCGCTCTTCAGCGCAAAACGGACAAAAGTTTAGTATTGCGCAATAGAAATAATTCTTGTACTTGAAGTACTGCAACCTTTAACAGGTTCGTAGCTTAGTAAGAAAGAAAAGGACATGAATATTGTTTGATTGAAGAAAGGCAAGTGAAAATAGGTGCAAGCGACTCCTATTTATCAAAGGCAGGCCGCAGTCCTGGAAAAGCTCCAGATTTTCTATTTGGTACGACACTTTTCTTTGGCGCAACAATTGATCGACCAGGGAAACCAATTGCGGCTTCAGATTCGGCTTAGTAGCTCCGGATCCTAAATCGGGAATTCAGTATGTGTTTTCCCTTGGTATTTTGCTTTTCATACGTTGCAGTATACGAGTTAAAGGAGACTACCCCGTAACAAGCTATACGAATATCGTTCGACAGGCCTTAAATTTTTCAAAAGCTACTACAGCAAAAACAACACTTTATTTCATTCCTTGTTACATTGAGCAGTTCCTTCAGATGTATCGTTACATAACTCAGAGACGGAGCCTGCTGCCTGCGGCTTGAAATAGCCAGAATACAATATACTTCAACCGGCATACGAGGAATCCGAGGATATGGGAACAAGAAATTAATTGCTAACGTAAATTTTAACGATCTTAAATATCATTGCGAGACTCCAAATTTTAAAGTCAAGTTCAAAATTGCACAATTGAAACTTCAACACAAAACAAAGTTTTCTTACAATATCGTTATCTACTCAGCATCAGTAATCATGATGTTCCCCAAGGTAATACATTTCCTCTCCCACTTGGGTACAACCACTAACTCCCTCCACTTCAAGAACTCCAAGAACTTCATCTACGCATTTATCTTCCCGCTCTTCGCAGCAGGAAACCCTGTAGTCGCACCCAATGCAGCCGCAGCTGCAAGTGCAACTCCAACCCCAACCCCAACGCCCGTTCCAGCAGGAATTATGTCCTTCAGCAACACCTCTCTAACATGTGACCCGCACACGTACGCCTTCACCGTAATTGGCATTAAAGAGAATGAATGCTACGACTGGAAAAACATGGGTCCATCGTTCAACCGCAAAAACATCACTGTAAGACCTTTCTCTATCCCTCCACTTTCCCCCTTTCCCCCTTCCACCCCTCCTATTTTCAAATCCCCTCTCCACTCACATTAAAAAAAATTCTAAATTAATTTGCAAAAATAGTGGCTAGCCAGAGACGGAGAAATGGATTGGCCCACAGCCTGCGAGGACGGAAAACAGGGTTGTTTCTACCTGTATGATGTTGAGGAGGAGGATTGCAGCGGGACGCCTACAGATGTTGTAGTGCCGTTGATGACGGTGGGGGCTGGTTACCCTGCAAAGTCGGATTCTTGTAAAGTTGGGAATGGGGATCATATTGGTTTGCCGGTTTTTAAGTTTGGGTGTATTTAGAGAGTTTGAAAAGCACCAAGTGTCTCCGGATAGTCATATTCCGCATTCATATCTTAACCTTTAACCCGTGAGAATTCATCAATCATGAATTTCATTTGGAATACCTCTGCTCATACGAGTACCTGTACTTGCTTGAATCGATGGATTTCTCTATGGATTTCTCTCGTACTATGAGTACTTTTCTCATTGTCTGAGTTCCTCTCTTATATGATATTATAAGTGCTTCATCTTGTGTGAGTACCTCTTAATAAATTCACTTTGATTTATTAATATAAAGCTTAAATGTCAAGCCTGACTGTCCCGAGGCTACTGGCGAAAAAGCCAATCGGGTGGAGGCAGAAAAGAATATGAAGATCATATATACGCATTCGAATCTCGTGGTTATTTTCTAACTGATAAAAGAACCCCACTCAAGACACAGCAATCATTCGGATCCAGAGCTTTCTTTCATTCTTATTAAAGGTTCCGCACGGCCGGTAAGCATGATGAAAAGGGGGTCGGAGTTCAATTAAGCTACTTGTAAAAGTATAATCTTACTCCCAAAAAATTAAACAAAGCTACATACGGAAGATGTGTTATTTATGAAAAAAAAAAGCTTACTATAACGAACTAAAGTTATATAAAGGCAATTATTGCATTTTAAAACAAATTATCGTACGAAGCTTCGCCAGTTTCCAGGGGTAACTTTGCTAAAATCACAGCGCACACCCGCAAGCCTCAATGCAGCTCCTGGACTTCAACCCAATATACCCCTAAAATTTATTAAGTATTCAAAAATGGAAGACTGCTCTCTCTTTCACTCGAAATCCAGCAGCGCAATCTACATCCAAGACTAAAAGACGCGTGACGTAACTAATTCCCGTCCCTAAATAAGACCGGATCCACCTCATCCACTCACCTACAAATAACTCAACACAGAACGCTCAATCGCATATTTCCTTTGCAACGAATCGCACATTCTAATTAATCTCCCTATATCATCACCATCACAATGGACACACAACTCAACCAACCCAGCCAACTCACACAAACCACGCAATTCCAACAAGCCAACTACTATCATTCCATCCAGCATCAACACCTCATCATCCTAGCATCAATAATGGCCTATCAATAACAACATAGACGAGCTAGCGCGAGAGCGGCAGCCATCGCTGTGATTCCGCTGCTTCGCCGTAGGATAAGAAGAAGAGAGAGATTACCGAGACGTCCAAGAAGCCACGAGGGAGGTAGGGATGGGGACAATGAGAGAGGCAGGGTTTTGAGGTATAGGTATGCACTTGAACAGAGGCGGAGGGTGTTTATGGATGGATGGGTAGAAGAGGTAGGAGGTGAGGATGCGGGTTAAGAGGGTGATATGGTGTGGGAAGGGGGTGGTTGGATTTGGGAAAGGATCTCGGCTCAGCATTTCACTCGGACCCGAGCCCCGAGATATCAAGCTGACAGCTGACAAACACAACTAACTTACAAACATCACCACCAACGCTCGTCCCCCCAAGTCAATATATCGAAATGTTTCTAATGCAGCAAAGGAAGCAATATAACTGGTGAGATTATAGGCTCTAAACGCAAGATCCTGCCACGAGCGTGAGAAAATACCCGAATTGAGGATAGTCGTGCGTGGGTTCCTTCGTTTTGTCCATGGAGTTTGCGCGTTGGGGTGGTAATGTGTATGCGGTGGTGGGGCACGGTTGTGGGATTTGTAAGTAAGGTGGAGGTGGAGAACGGGGATTGGATGATGTGGTGGGAAGCGATGGTGTAGTTGTGGTGTGGATAGATATGTGTGTTTAAGGGGTAGGAGAGGGAAAGGATAGGTTTGTTAAATAGGAGGACGGTTCGACATTTATACTGGTAAGAGGCATCTACAAACAAGAGATAAGACTTTGAACGTCACTAAAGAAAAGAAACCAAAAACAGGAAACGAATCAAGAAAAGATGGCAACACAAACCGCCCTGGCACTCACCACAATCGGGGCACCCCTCACCAAGATCACCGTCCCGATTCCCATACCAAAAGAAAACGAGATCTTAATTAAGCTCACAGTCGCAGGCCGTAAGTCCCCCTTCAC
>JAAMPI010000134.1:0-61699 GCA_013054445.1 Cudoniella acicularis
AGTTGATGGTGTTGCTGGAGACTTTCGTCACAGTCGCCAAAGCCCAGGGTCCAGCAAGAAAGTTCCAAAGTCCCACTCCACTGTCCAGTCCAGTTGCGCTTGGCAGCCAAACACGGGGGCGCAGGATGACGACGAGCACTGTGGCGGCACCGCAACGCACACGGCGGCGAATAGGGGAGGCTGCAATTAAAAAGGTGCGTGGGAATGATTGTCGACGATTCTTGGAAATGCTCAACACTGGCGACTGGACAAAGTGAGTGCAGAGTGCAGAGTGCAGAGTGCAGCTTCGGAGTTGGGGACCAGCGACAAGAAATATTTTGCTGGGCTGGATACCGATACGGCCAGCGTGGAAAGGGGGTCAATAGCAAGTACTGCAACACAAACGCTTGGAATCCCGCTACTCCTCTTCCGCGAGTAGAATTCGGAGCGGTTGACACGAGGCGCGACCTCACCACTTGATGGCGTTTCGTCGCGGCTGCTCACTGCTCAGGCCTGTACTTCGTCCGTTTACCTCCTTGTTTCCTGTCGGACTCTGGCCTGTACCACAGTCCATTACATACATGTCCAAATCATCCCGCTGCGGCAAGCCAGCCCGCCACGGGTCCGCATCCTCACACGTTGGTGGCAGCGCGTATTTCCTTCTTCACGGACATCACAAGTATTTCCCTACCCGCATCATTCCTCCCTCACCGCTGCTATTTCCTGCGACGAGTGTCTTGACCGCTCCCAGAACCTTGCAATAAAGATGTGGGCACCCCAAACACTATGCTATTAATGCTCATTTCTAATTGTACATTTTGCCTATTGGTGACGGACAGCGTAGTTGGTATCTGGCAGATACAGATGGCGGTTGGCACCTGCTTTTGTCAAAACCACCATGCGAATAACTCCTCCGGAACTTCCATCCCACTTGATAGCCTCTTGTAATGCACCCTTAACAAAATTCACAGCCGCCTCTTCATCCATGCCCTCCTGCCAGTTGGCGTCACAGTATCCGTAGATATATGTTGATCCTGATCCACCGATAGCATACGACTGCTTGTGTAACGATCCTCCCAATGGTATCGAGTAGACCTGTCCTCCATGTCGCTCATCCCAACCTGCAATAATCAAACCAGCACTACCTCACATCAGTACTTGTCCTCCATTTATCGATTTACAGCCCGTACCTTAACCTATCCTTGTTCTCATAGCACAACTCTTGAAACATCGCGGCGGCAGTTTGGGTGGTTGGCGTCGACCGTTTTGGATTGCATACATCCCCAGTTGGTAGTGAACGATATCCGCAACTGCTTGCGTATCTGCAGCAGATCCTGATCGACAGCACCAGATGGTATCATGAACTTGGGTAAGCTTGTCCGTCACTCGGTTTGCGATATAAGCCCCGGTCGTAGTTCTGCTGTCTGCGCCTGATTTATTATCAGTACCCGTCCTAGTGCCATATATTTCATTGAGGGTACGAACCCAGAATTACACCATCCTTGAAGTTGATTGCCATACTAAATTGTATCAGCTTTAATGCTTATTACGACGGTCGCTTGGCGGATTCTCACATCGAGGTACCCAAGCTAGAGAGAATGTTAGCTAGGTATAACTAAGAAGGATTGGAAGCTCCTACTTGACTTCACCTTTCTTTAGGCGATCCATATCAACATGAATGCCATCTGCAATAAGCTTGGATTAGCTCTCGTGCAAAGTATTGAGCTTTGTTTGCACTCTTTAGGATTCAAGAGTCCGTACCTTCATTCAACATTCCTGATGTTCCGAACTCCATGATGAAATGTAGATATCTTGTGAAGAGGAGTGCGATTTGCAAAGTGTGCGAAGTAATAGGTTTGCTTGAGGGAGGATTTGGGGTTGATGGAGCTTGTTGAAGCTGCAGGCAACCTGGACGCGAATGGACCCAAAATCGCGAGGCTGAGCACGTGACTCCACTTAGTCATCCAGATCGATTTCAGGAGGAAGTGATCCTTGGTTTATAATATCTTCAAATCAAATGGATTTAAATCAGATGGATCATGGTAACTTCTAAGAACTGCTACAATGTGTTCCGGATTTTTCTAACAAGAACGATTTGACAACCTCTTAATAGGAGGTTCAAGAGTGTCTGTGGAAATGTTGAAGAGGACAGAATCCAATATTTTTTTCCTTGTTAGACTGCTAGACTACAGTAGAGGTCTATAGAGGTCAGCAAGAAAAGACTAAATCTTTCCTATTTAAACAGGTTATTTGACAGCCTTCCAAAATCCCAAATGCCTTTCAAGTTGTGCATATCGCCTGATACTCCCAAAATGTGTTCCCTAAACGCCATGCTATGATCCCCAACCAGCCTCCACAGATATATACATATAAGTACAGTAGGTAGTCTCAAAAGGTCAATATCAGCCTCCTCGAGTCAGCCTGTTCAATGTTAGCAGTCGAGTGGTAGTTGTATTGAAGTGTCTTACCCCTCCTTATCATCCAATGTCAGAGGAGTAAAGCCTTCCTTCTTCCCCTTTGCCGGGACACCATCCTCCGCACAACCACAATCATAAAAGTCCCCAATCTTCGAGCAGTCAAACTCGGGTTTCTTCAACCTTTTGTTTACCACGTTATGTACATGGCATGCCCATGCGGCAGCCGTTGACCTTGTAGCAACCTGGGGAGGATATTTGTCTAACACCTTCTGGAAATGGCGCGCGCAATCGCCACAAGGATATAGTCGCGCGAAAAGATGGATATAGGATTTAAGAGCAGCGCTGTCGTCTTCGGTTGGCTTGTCTGGGAATTTCGCCATCATCGTGTGTAGGAGTTTCCATGCAGCATTACCCAACTCTGCCCTGCGTTCCCAGTTAGTTCGCGAACGGGAGCGGGAGGAAAGGCACAACATACTTCAAAGTAGCATTCTCAAGCTTGGGCGCAGTGGCAACTCCCTTCAGCAGCCCTTCATCCACGCTCACTTGCTGATGATAAGATGGGGTGTAATCCGGATGCCTGGTGCCCTCTGGCTGGCTCCGGAACGATAGCACGAATGTGATGCCGAGGAAAGCAGAGACGGCCAGTATCATCAATACCGTAATATGTTGTCTTCGAGGCATCTTTTCGATGATTGTGGATCTCGCGCTGGTCGTGCTTATTGATTACTCTGCTGGTGCGCATGCACAGTGAGCTTTTATGATGACTTCGGCGACGTTCTCATAAATATGCAGGTTGGTGCCAGGAATTTGCTGGAACCTAACAAAGATTCCACATTCATCGGTGAATAGGGGAGATTTCTCAAGTTTAATGTACCTTTCTTGCGCCGTACAGGATGAGAAAAGGTTAGCTGATCTGGCAGAATCGTTTCATTTCGTCAAAGTAATCCGCTCCGACACCCGACCCGACCCCTGCCGTCACTACCACCACCTGCAAGGTCCAGCCGCCCTTGTCAAGCATAAGCACCCCGCAAATGTCACCGAGACTCCGAGTTCGCACAAAATAAATTTTGAGACCTCCCCGTCTCAGTCAGCACTGTCCACCCTTCCTCCACCAGCTGTGACTCTTACTTTCTATCCATAAAAATCCACATCCCCATTTTCTGCTCGTTGCCCTCAGAGCCTTTTCCAACACATACAAAATGGCATTCCCTCCACCACCTGTCAACACAATTGACTGGAGCAACATCGGCTTCAAGGTTCGCGAAGGTACCATCCGCAGCCCTCGTGCCCCGCCAATTCCCCTCGACTAATACCCATCACAGTCAATGGCCACATCGAATCGCATTACAGCGTCAAAACGAAGCAATGGTCGTCCCCGAAGTTTGTCACCGACCCGTTCCTCCGCATTCATGGTATGGCGCCCGGTCTCAATTACGGTCAACAGGCCTACGAAGGGTTGAAAGCATTCCGCTCTCCAAGTGACGAAATCACCGTCTTCCGTCCCCATCGAAATGCTGCTCGTCTACAACATTCAGCTTCTTTCATATCCGTCCCTCCTGTGCCTGAAGATGTTTTTATCGAGTGCGTACTTGCTGCAGTGTCATTGAACGCCGAATTCGTCCCACCTCACGAGACCGGCGCTGCGATGTATATTCGACCTTTGATCTTCGGGTCTTGCGCACAACTAGGCTTGAGTCCGCCAGAAGAGTATATGTTCTGCGTATATGTACTTCCAGTTGGAGTTTACCATGGTGTACACCCGGTCAAGGCCCTTATTCTAGAGGATTTCGATCGGGCGGCACCAGACGGAACCGGGAGTGCCAAGGTTGGTGGAAACTATGCTCCGGTACTACGGTGGAGCGAAAAGGCCCACGACGAAGGCTATGGAATCACACTGCACCTGGACAGCAAGACGAGAACTGAAATTGATGAATTCTCAACTAGTGGATTCATCGGTGTTAAGAAAGAGGGAGACGATGTCACATTAGTTGTGCCAGACAGCAAATGCGTAATCAAAAGTGTAACAAGTGATAGTTGTTTGGAAATTGGGAAGAGCAAGGGTTGGAAAGTCGAGCAACGTTCTGTAAGTTACCCCATTCTTCAACCCTTTCAATTGAAATCTCCCCAGGATCAAATTCTAATTACTTCCCCTAGATCAAATACGAAGAACTTCCCAGTTTCACCGAAGTTCTTGCCGCCGGCACAGCTGCAGCTCTTGTCCCAATAAAGTCAATTACACGCAACTCCCGAAATGAAACCACTTCTTATATTCCAGAAGATTCTGAAGAGCCGGGTCCAATCTGCATACAATTACTCACAACACTTAAAGGAATTCAGCTGGGGAAAATTAAGGACACATTTGGTTGGAACACTAAGGTGGAGCAGGTGGATATCAAAAAATATACATCGGGGGAGACAAATGGAACTAATGGAGTTCATAGGGGGTCCATTGACAGTCTGCCTTGAAATGTACTAGAACTAAACAAATGAAATCGTTAATTTTTATGTAGCTCGCTACCTTCTCGATCAGTTTGGTTCTTCTCTGCCTTGCCCAGCTTTTCCACGAGGCGCCTTCCCAACGGGGATGTGGTTTTCCCTTGTGGTGTGCCTAGGTAAGTATCAATACATTCCGAGTGAAGCGTTATCTTCTAACACTTTTGACACGCAAGAATTCTATTCTAATTAAAAATCTCATGAGAAACCATTAGAATCGGGTACTTTGAGAATACATGTAGCGCTCAAAAATTCTTTTCATTACAACCAGAAGTCTCAGCCATCCAAGAAGCGAGACCCTTCGCAGCACGACATCCGAGTCCAACAAATCACAAGCCTCGAATATTCAGACATTTTGAAATCAGTTCAATCTTCAAAAACCATGCCTTGCTGGTACCTACACATTCAAAAGTTGCGAGAATTTATACTCTTTCACCCACGTCGCGTTCTTGCTCGTTTCCGCCTATATGAACATTCAAAGCTTCGTATTATGCTTATACTAGGATAAAATTTTACTGCTTTGCGCACTGAGATTTCGCTTGCTTGGGTTACTGGCCCTTCTAGCTGCGGGACATGGATTCTGCTCTACAGCTATACTTGTAATTTTACACAATTCACAGAAGCACCTTTAATGATCGAAGAACTTTTTCTCATTCATCAGCAAGAAGAGGCATCAATACATCATATTAGGACCTTCATTTGAACTTAACAGCTACACATTACGGTAAGATTATTGCCTCAACTTCCGTTGACTTCCTCAAAGAAATAAATACCCCCTTCTTCCTGTCCTCTACTAACTTTATTCATAGATATAACAAAAGGGTCCGTCAATCGTACTCACCAAATCTCTCATCGGACGAGGACCTCCATTATACCCAATATCCATCACCGTATCCAGAGTCCCATTCGCACTCGGGGGACCTACAAAAAAACCCCAAATCATCAGCATTCAGTTTTCAAAAGTCTCCCACCGCAAACAAAACCCCGAAAAAAAGAGAAAAAAGAAGATAGAGGAAAACTCACTATTAGCAAACGTCAAAGTATCAGTAACCTCCCTCATCCTCTCCCCGCTATCCAAAACCAGCCACTGCCAAACAGTCCACGTATGATCTACCTGCGCATGATGAAACCAAAATGCTGGATCGCCCGTCCCAGCATACAAATCATCATTCAAGCCGCCAATGCCCACATGCCCAGAAGCATGTACACCTTCCATCAGCGCTTGAAAATCATGGAGATTGGGTTGCGAAAGCATGCTTGTTATATTGCTGTAGTTCATGGTGTTGTTTGTGCTGCCGGGGCGGAAATCCCGCGTCACGCAGCGGGGGTTGTAGGTGAATGCTGTGGTGGATTGGGGTCTGTGGGAATGAATGAAAAAGGGGGTGAGTTGGTTTTTCTTTCTGTGCAGGTACAGTGGGAAGGGGTGGAAAGAGGGAAGTACATACGGTCCAAAAGGCCCCAAATTAATTATCATATTCGCAAACGGGCCATCAGTTACACAACCACCTCCTGTTCCAGGTGGAATCAGTCCCACTCTAGGTGGCACCGTCGGAACCGTAACCACAGAAGCATTATGCTTAATCTTCTCACCATTACCGCCAATGGAGCCTTCGCCGCCTGAGAAGAGCACATTGGAGCCGGGCGTGGCGTCCCCTGCGGACCAGTCCCAGTAAGGGTGGCCGCCTGTGTAACCGCATTCATCACGCAATGCGTTCTCGTAGGCGGATTGCAGGTAGCGGTGCCAGGGGAGGAAGTAAGTCTTGGTGTTGGTGAAAAGTTAGCTTTTTGGCTTTTATCCAAAAAGGTAGAAAGGGGGTGAGGAAAAGAGAAAGTGGAGACAGATATAAAAGCCCGGAGGAAACATACAGATACATGAACCCAAGAAGTCGCATTAATATGCGAAGCATGAAAATCATCAAAACGACTTCTCGCTCCAGGCACCACTTCAGGAGGTGAAATCGGCGGTAGTTTCCGCAAGCAATTCACCGCATCAGTGTATTCCTTGCGTTCACCTAGTGTTAACGTGCTCCTGTTCTCCCAATTAATATCGAAATATTGAGGCTCAGAGAAGAAGGGGAAAACATGCCATTCTTTCCGCACAATGACGTTTTCCAACGTGCAATCGCTGTCTCTTCCTCGCTGTGCTAGAATGGCGATTTGGTTCTCGTAGGCTCGCGCGCGGTAGATGTCATATTGGGCTTTTGGGGAGGAGGGGAGATTGAGGGGTGTTGCGTGGGCTAGGTGAAGGGAGAGTAGTATGCTGGATATGAAGGTTTTCATGATGAGTGGATATATTAGTTGTGAAGGAGAAAGGTTGAGAGAATTTGAGGGAAGTTTATGAGATGTTGAAGTAAAGTGCTTCACTTGAAGCAATTATATCCTTCACCTAGCTTTCTGCATTTACCTTCATTGAGAAGGTAGGAGAGTGGAACATTTAGCATAAATACCCCTTCCTGCTGGTTTAAAAATCCCATGAAGATTTGATGTTCTGCTTCCATAGATTAAAAAGAATGATTTGAAATTCAGAATTCACTTGCAGGGGTGTGGGAGGAATGAACCAGGAATTAGAATGCAGAAGTTATTAGTGCTGTTATTGGATGTTCAAAAGCTCTGGGGTATAAACATTGGCGACATGCCTATCGTGGTGGGGCAGGGGTATCAGGTATTCTTGCCCTTTTAATAAACGAGAATCTACCCTACGATACCCTTAACTGCCCTATAGAAACAAAGCCTTTAAGGTAATAACTTTCAAATTATTATAATTTATTTCTATTGATTTAATAAGTATAACAATTTAATTGCTTTTAAAATTTAAAATTTATATTAATTAGTTATGTTATAATTAGTACTCGCGCACGATAGAAAATACCTTCTAAGTTATTTTATTTACGATTTAAAGCAGCGTTAGCGTACTTGTATATGTTTTCGTTGATGCCTTATGGCCTGTCGCCATAATAATCGTACCCGGGCCTGCAAATAGATAATGTGAAGACATATCAATGAGTGCTTGCCCAAATAGGAAGGCAAAGGATCAAATATTGCCGGCATTAGCAAGGAAAATGACCAGGTAATGGTAAAATTTGCTGAAAATTCTCCAATTGAACATCTTCTCGCAGCATTTTGAGGGTAGGTACAGGACTTTCGAGAGGTCATGACTTGGGACGAAATATCTCACGTTCGACGAGAACCTGGACACCACTGAACGCTTGAGAAATAGGAAAGTAAAACTTGAAAGTGGGGTGCCCCTGATTTTCGTACCCCTAGATATTGTGCTGAGATGCAGTTTCAGTTGTATACTAGAAATATACTTGGTCCTCAAGCGCTCAGGATGAGGAAATTTCTCAAAACGCTTCAAATATTTCTGCTACTGTAACATTGTTACAAAGAAAGAAAACCCGACATAATCAAGCCTCCTATCTTTTGTTGATTGTACAAGTATGAGTATTTTTCACTTCGCGACTGTTTAATAATTTTCAAGTGTTTTGTGCAAGTTCTCGATGCCCGAGGAGATAAGACGCAGCACAGCTTATTGTTTGGTTGCTGGAAGTCGGTCGAAACATCTTTTAACTACTATCGCTCCTAGGCGTTAGTACTATTTGGTGTCATCAAAAGTAATCTTCAATCGCCTCAATTGAGTCTCTTGCCAATTGGTGAGCAAAGAGCCCCTGAACTGCCTCCTTGAATAAGTCGCACGTAGAAACTAACGCAATCCCCATGCAATGGAAAGAACATGCAAGGTAACACAACACCAAGAAAACACGGGGTAGAAATCTCATGTAATTCTTTGTAAAGCTCTCATGAACAGGTTCCAACCTAATGATTTGAAATAACGCATGCAAGATGGAGGCGCGCAGTCTTCTGGTCTCCGAAGAGCGATAAGGTTGACATGCACAAGAAATGCGGCTAAAGACATAATGGCTGCCGGCCGTTTCGTTCCGTTCCTGCATTCATTAGGATTCTCGCCTTTGACACCGATTGGTCAACTGGAAGATGTACCGAGAATCCTTACAAATGCATGTTAACCCCGTGGTTGTTCAATCGTTACTAATGTACTGATCAGCAAGAAATACGTTGAAAACCGGGGTGGAGATATCTAACGAGGAAGGTCGTATCATGGAACTTCTTGCCCCTCCGGAAAAAGATCGCAATGTTGTATGCGGACAGTTGATGGTGCCACTCACTAAACTACGAACATCAATATGAATCACGCCCAATCCATGTTGTTTATTTCAGATCTGAAGAAGTTGGAATTCATGCCTGGTACCTACAGTCGTCCTGTACATGTAGGTATTGCGACGTGGATGTCATTAATGGAGCGCGATATGTAGCAATATTGTGCGCTCTGTGAGTTCCTGCTCTGAAATGGTCCTCATCAACAGCAAACAGAGCAACATCCCAATCCCCCGACTGCCTTTGGGCGAATTGTTCTTGCATACAGCAAGGTATACTGGCAAATTTCTGGAATATAGCTAAGAATGCGCCGGGGGGGTACCATTACTAGACCGATGTTCATCCTCGCCGGTCTCTTCTTGGTCAGCAAAATTATCGCTTCCGCCTCTGCCCTCACCCTCTTCCTCAACCTCTTCCTCACCCTCTTCATCGTCGTCATCACTGCTATGGTCTTCCGTATTCTCGATTTCCTCCATCCGCACCACAAACACCCCCTGCAACTTCCGCAACCACCCAAGCAAAGCTCTGTCATCCATTGGACAGTCCAATGCCTGCGTTAGCTGCTCTTTCAAATTCATAACCAATTTCCTCCTACTCGCAATTGCCCTTGCTTTACTTCCTCGCTTCTTTCGCTCGACTTGCTCATCTAGTGTCTTGCTGACTGTTTCTGCGACTTCGAGGACTTTCGGAGGAAGTTCGACGAGTCGCGCGAGGGCGAGTCCGTAGTGGGTTTCTTCGACCGGCTTGTCCTGGATTTTGTAGGTCATAGTCATGGTGTTTGGAATACTCATGTCGACTCCCAGGTGATAATTTACTACTCCAGGGCGTTTGTCCAAGATTTGTGCTACGAGAAATGAGTTGCTGTAATCGAAAGGGCTGGAGAACCTACCAAGTTCGCGAAAGTGTGTCACAAACCATATGAGCGCTCTACTCTGTACAAGTGCTTCTGCGATACTCAATGCGATTGCGAGTCCATCTCTTGTGCTAGTACCTCGGCCGAGTTCATCAATGATTACAAGACTGTGTGTATCAACATTCCTGCGGCTTTGCTCAGCATTAGGTTCGTATTGTGGAATGCGGTCACCTTACCTCAGAATGAAAGCTGTCTCTCTCATCTCAGATGCAAACGTCGAGACATTGGCTTCAATACTATCATCCACGGATACCCTGGCAAAAAGTTGACGAATTATTCGGAAAGTTGCAAATTCAGCTGGTACGAAACTTCCAACTTGAGCCATCACGGACAACAATGCCACAGACCGAATGTAAGTGCTCTTGCCGCTCATATTGCATCCCGTAATAATTTGAAACCGGGTCTGATCCGATGCATAAACATCATTTGGAATGAATCCATTTGACTTTCCTTTGCGGTCCTAGAACGAGTGGTTAGCTAGGAATTTCTTACTATGCTGGAGATGTAACCTTTTCCTTGACTGGGTGGCGACCACGTTCGATGGCAATGGCATCTCCAATTTCAGGCTTGGTGTAGCCACTGTTTGTCGCCAGATGGGCAAACGCTGCGATCATGTCTAGTAACGCAATACTCTCACATACTTTGAAAAGGCTGGGGATTTCGCCACGAATATTATCCAACAGATCTTGGACTGTTTTGTCACTCATGCAAATAACTTCTTCATGCGCATCCTCGAGTCGCTGATTCAATTTTACGAGGTCAATAGTTTGGCATTCGATGAACCCCTTCTTGCGGTAGCGATTAATGAGGATGTCTGGAAGGCCTCGTCCTTCAAAATCACTTTCAATGACTCGTAGATAGTATCGTCGGTTGTTATCGAAGCATGTCTCTGTTTGCATTTGATATTCCTCTAAATCGATGTTAGATCGCTTTCTCAGCTAAATGGAGAACGTACGATTAACTGTGGAAACATGCTGATGCACGTCGGCGGTAGCTTCTTTGAAGGTTTGCCGTGCCACATCGAGGAGACCACTAATGCCAGCCTGCATTTATCAACAGGTGAGCGTTTTTTTGGTGGCGATGCTTCCTTACCCTTACCGCATATATCCTCTGATTCCGCAAATCCAGCGGGGTCTTTTGGAAAGTCACATCCTCATTTATTACCTCTTTGATCATGCTAATCGTGGCATCACTGTTTTCATGGCAACAATTTTCTCGAATTGTAACAAGAAGCTCTGAGCGAGCACCTCCCAGAATTTCGAAGATTCTAGGGGTCATTTCGACAAAGCCTTTTAGCATAAGGATATGATTGACAGATTGTTCTAGATATCGAATGTCAGGTTGAGTGGGGATAATTATTAACTGTATACATTAGCGACTTGAGAAGGCAATCATAATCCAAATACTGACATTTGTTAACAACTTCTCAACATCGTGGAACAGCTTGAGGCCTAGAACTACTATTAGAAACAAAGAACTGTCAAAAATTGAGGGAGCAGGCCTTGTCGTGTTTGATAAAACATAGCATCATTCAAGGTAAACTCTTCGACTGCTTCATATCGTGGTGACAGGACATCTGGTTGGGTAGAAGGCTGAAGGATGTTGCTTCTCAGGAACCTTGAACCCATTGGCGTCATCGTTTCATTCATAAGTCCGAATAGGCATTGCTTGGATTTTGCATCGTGTATGTTTTGAATTAGCTCCAGGGATTGTATAGTAGACAAATCAATCATCATGGAACCCTCTGACGGCTGGTATTTGATTCGGAGAGAATGAAAAGCGAACGTAAGAGACATTTTCAATTCGATATATTTCAGGGCCTGTCATACAAATGATCAGATAAGACGCAAATCCTTGAGTCCGGGAATAAATCCAACCTACCGCTGAGAAACAACAAGTTGCAAAATAATTGCCTCCGATAGCTACCCGAAGTGCGTCCAAGTCACGGCTGAAGGCCAATTGCTGCAGGAATTCAAGACCAGTAGTTTCAGACCAGTACTTACGGTCGACAGCAACCATTCTTGCCCCGATTATGTTCTCTTCCACGACCCGGTACATTTTCGAGGGCTCATGCGGTGGTGCGGCAGTGGAGACAATCAATATTTCGGTTGGCTCGAAAACTTGGAGTTTGTTTAGTGTTCTGGCATAGAACTGGTTATCGCAGATCTGACTGAGAACTGCTTCGCCGGTAGAGATATTAACGAAAGCAAGCCCAACTGTGGGAGTGATGCCTCGTCCTTCCGTGACTGCACAGATGATCTGTTGAGATTCGCCGCCACCGATGGCAGAGCCAGCACGAGAGCGGCGACTACTGGGCCTCGCAGTACCGGGACGACTAGTGCTAGGTCTAGGACCATAAGGAGGCTGAGACGTCGACGTAGTATATCCATTCTGGTAGGAAGTCGACGCGTAGCTATACGATGTCGAAAGTCGCGGAGTGGCCATTTTCAGGAGCTAAGGTGTATCGTGGAGAGAGCCGTGAGTTAGTTGTTGTACATTAGCTAGGATAACGAGATATGACACAGAATGCCGAGCAGAAACAACGAAGAATCTTCAATTGTTGGTTTCCGGGTTTTGTCGCACTGACACAAGTCTAACTCGGAGTGGGTGTTGGCAATGTTTTGTCGTTGGAATAAGCTCAGGCAGATGAAATTTGGGGCCCGAGGCGGGGCGGGGCGCGCACGGACCACAAGGCTGAAGAAATTCTTGAAATAATTCTCCAAAAAAATATCGTTTCCCCACCACCCTCACCAATACCCCCCGGACACATTTTACAACGACTTGGATCATCATGGCGACCGTTGTTCCCCCACCAAGCAAGAGGCAACGAACCGATGCTGCTGAGAGGTCAAGACAGCAGCAAGACATCGAGGAAATTCCCAGTGATGCTGGAAGTCTCCGTTTGCAGTTCTTCGATGAGACCACTGGGTTACCTATTGGTCAGGGGCCAGTCTTAATTCCTATAGCCGATGCGACTCCAAAGAATCTAGAATTGCTTCTGAATACTCTGCAAGGAAATGTATGGCTGGCCGTGGTCCGCGTGTGGGTAACTTGCTAAGAATAAAAACAGGACCCTTCCGAGTATATCCCCTACCGATTTACCCTTCCCGTACCCGACAAGAAGAGCTCCGAGTCCGTCACAACCGCCTTTCCAACAAACATATACAAAACTCTCATAACTCCTGGGCTTATTAGCACAGAAGAAGTTCAAAATATCTCTGCGGCGCCCCAGGCGGTGTTCAGAGTACAGGCGGTCTCGAGGTGTGCTTCAACGATACCGGGCCATGGGGAGGCTATTCTCGCAACACAATTCTCCCCAAGATCATCGTCAAGGATGGTTAGCGGTAGTGGAGACAATACTGCGCGGATATGGGATTGCGATACTGGAACCCCAGTACATACACTGAAAGGACACAGTTCTTGGGTTCTTGCTGTCAGCTGGTCTCCCGACGACTCACGAATCGGGACTGGGAGCATGGATAACGGCGTTCGAGTATGGGACCCCAAGACTGGAAAGCAACAAGGAAACCCCATGAAAGGGCATACGAAATGGGTAACAAGTTTGGCATGGGAACCATATCACAGTCAAAAGGTAGGAGAGCCACGGTTAGCTTCCGCTTCGAAAGACACCACTGTAAGGGTCTGGTCCGCAAACCAACAGACAATCGAGTTGGTATTGAGTGGCCATAAGGGATCGGTTTCTTGTGTCAAGTGGGGTGGAACGGGGTTGATATATACAGGGTCTCATGACAAAACAGTCAAAGTATGGAATGCGAAAGATGGCACTCTTGCACATACCCTCAATTCTCACGCTCACTGGGTTAATCACCTCGCTTTATCAACAGATTTTGTGATACGAACAGCTTTCCACGACCACACCGGAAAGATACCGGACTCAGAAACTGCGAAAATTGCCCAGGCTAAAGAAAGATTTCTAAAAGCTGCAACGATCCAGGGCGAAGTTGTGGAAAGGCTTGTTTCCGCCAGTGATGACTTCACTATGTACCTATGGGAACCGTCGAAGGGGACGAAGCCAGTGGCAAGAATGTTGGGCCATCAAAAACAGGTCAACCACGTTACATTTTCACCCGACGGACTCTTGATTGCGTCTTCGGGTTTCGACAATCACACCAAAATTTGGAACGCTCGAGATGGAAAATTCATCAATACATTACGAGGTCATGTAGCGCCAGTTTATCAATGTGCATTTAGTCCTGACTCGAGGTTGTTGGTCACTGGCAGTAAAGATACAACACTGAAAGTGTGGGATATGCGTACACATAAACTCTCTGTCGGTATGTTGGCCATCGGAACTTTATATACTTTCGATTAACATCCTTTTGTACACCGTTTTGCTAATTTTAAAAAATAGATCTTCCGGGTCACATGGACGAGGTCTATGCAGTGGATTGGAGTCCTGACGGACAGAAAGTTTGTAGTGGAGGGAAGGACAAAGCTGTGCGTATATGGAGGCATTAGATCAATGACAAACTATTTTGTCCCCAAAAGGCTTTTCGACTTGGTACTCAAGCAAGGCAGGTTTATATGATTCCTTGTCATGCGGCAGGCCAGTTCTGAGAGAAACCCGGATTTTCGCTCGATAGACCATTACCCATTCACCGCCGAGCAGATCTCCGGAGCAACAAATGGCCATCAGTGTTAGTCAAGTCCAAGTCCAAGCCCAGGTCTAATTCGCCCTCTTTCTACCAACCCAAGCTAAGTCCGAGCCGAATAAAACCTAGCTCGGATCACATCCCCAAGTTTAAGTTATAAATCTAAGTCGATTTGAATTACAAAAAGTGTTACGTGAAGTCTACGTTCAAGTCTGGGTCCAAATCTAATTCAAGTTAGACTTGGACTTGGCTGAACTTAGAGATCATAACTTTGGTTCATTGAATTCCGTCTAGTCTGGCGATTCAAGTGCCCTTCTTTAATCGTCTTGGCGCAAGCGGTATTTCATGACCCTACATATCTTATAAAACATTATCCGAACTTCGAGCAACCCAAAATGAAGTAAAATTACAGAATACTCTAGCCAACTCCAACAACATTTGAAGGTATCAAAAGGACAGGATTGCATTGCAATGCAAAATACCTCACAGACGCAGCGCTCCATCAAGCGGCTGTCAAACTTCATCACTACCACTGCGAAGAAAATGGTTCCACCGAAGCCTTTCAAGCCCAGTGCCGAGTAAGTAGCTTCGCCGTTCCCAACTTTACTTTCCTGACTAGATTTCGCTAAGCTTACATCAAACTCTAGATCACTTGGTACTGAATTCGTCACTATTTACGTTGGCACACACCCTGGCACCGAGGATATGGCTCTTATCCAACAACAACAGTTCGTTGTCCACAAGAAACTCCTTTGCGACCGATCCGGCTACTTCGTCGCCGCTTTCATGGGTAATTTCTAACTATTTAAAAATTAATGATATTTGTCTCCTATAGTACTCGCGAAAGAGGTAAAGAGGCAGGCAGTGGAATTATAAGTGGAGTACTTTAGGTGGTGATAAAGTGGCAACCAAAGTAGTAAAATAACCTTTATTCAGGGGGGGGAGGGGGGTAGTAGAAAAACAAACTTAACTAATAAGATTACGCGGACCGCGTTTTAGCTTAGTAATCACTCGTTATTTTAGGCTTAGCGTACCGCGGGGTCGCGTCCTATAAGAAGGGGGTATCTTATGATGTAGTTCGCTTACCTGCTAGGTGGCGCCTATCACGTGGCTTAGGTAGCCGCCGGATGTCCGGAATAATGTCGGTAGCAAACCTCCGACATCTAAGAACATGGTTCTAAGCTCTTGGTACGTAGCACGGGATATCAGATAATACTATTGATTACTATCATCATTAAGCCTTAGCATCGGCCCCTTATCGGTAGTAGATAGCTAATAAAAAGGGGGCTTCTCTGGACCCCTCGGGGCCAGAGATTAGTTCTGAACTGAATCCTTTCTTCTGACACGTGACTTCTTTGCCTACCAATGCCTCCTCCTCGCAGTTATTTATTTAAAGGTATAGCGACAATAGTATTTGCTTCGATATTAATCTTAGTTATTCTTTATCTAAAGCCGAGGTTTACAAGGGTAAATGATTATACTAGGGCTAGTCTATTAATAGCGCACGCGAAGCTATCACTCCGCATTTACATAATCTTATCTGTATCCTCCGATAACATAATTTTTTGCCGTGAAAAACTTCAAATCTACTAGAAAGGCGAGATCTCCCGTGGAAGGACATTTGTATGAGATGTTGCCTCGTCTGGCTGGCAAGCCCATTCGACACAACTCCGTTGAAATGGTTTCTAGCCCATGATTGGTGGCCTTCTCGTCGCTGCGCTTCAGCTAGTCTCGATTCTTTCGATCCGGTATCAATATATCCCTCTCCTCGATGGGCTGATATACCAGATCACCTCCCTTTAAAGTACACGGCAGGCTCTATTACATATTCCAGCTCGCGGAATATTTACGCATAAGATTAACACGTCCTCACCAGTTCTACATGTGGCGTGGCTCCGTCACAGTTCGACGGAGGGCTGCCTGGTCCAACCCTTTCCCAAGGGATCTCGCACAAGTACGGTATGTTATGACAAATGTAGGTTCTTACCCTGTTCATGTTTTCGTTGTCCCATGAGTAACATTGATTCGCATAGATTATTTAAAGCTCAAAAGCTCCGTCGCGAAGATGAACCTAGTTTGCGCTGATAACGAACACGATCGAAATGACACTGTATCAACTGAACATTCTGCTGGCGTGCATCGGGCACCGGCTCGTTTTCGGGAAGCATACACAGTTGGCTGGGTTTGCGCATTGCCTATTGAAATGGCAGCAGCGAGGGCGATGCTTGATGAAAGACACACTCCATTGCCGCAGATGGAAAACGACTCGAACACATACGAATACGGCTCGATAAATGGCCATAATGTTGTGATTGCTTGTTTACCATCAGGAGAATATGGCACGTCTTCTGCCACAGCAGTTGCTAAGGACATGCTCCGCAGTTTCAGTATACGCGCTGGCTTGATGGTTGGAATTGGTGGCGGCGTGCCTAAGCATGGTATCCATCTTGGAGATGTGGTGATTAGCAGACCAAGTGGTCAATTTGGTGGTGTGGTTCAGTACGATTTTGGGAAGGCAATGGCGGACGGCAAGTTTGTTCGAACTGGCTCTCTCAACAGCCCACCTAAAGCTCTTCTTACTGCACTTTCGTCGCTACAAAGTGAGGTGGAGATGTATGGTGACCAGTCCAATGCACACATTCATGAGCTAAGCAGAAAGTACCCCGCCATGAAGAAAGACTACGCTTCTCCAGAGTCAATGAAGGATATTCTATTCAAACCAGAGGATAAACACAAGGGCGGTGATAATTGCGAATTGTGCCTTTCTCATTTCACACCTCTAAGACAGGATGCCGCGACCCGTGCACCAAAGGTTCATTATGGGCTTATCGTATCAGGGAACCAGGTAATGAAAGATGGTGAGAGAAGAGATAAAATTTCTGATGAGATGGGTGAGAGTGTCCTATGCTTTGAAATGGAGGCTGCTGGCCTCATGAACGACTTTCCTTGTTTAGTTATCAGGGGGATTTGCGATTACTCCGATTCCCACAAGAGCAAGGAGTGGCAGAGATACGCTGCAGCTACTGCGGCAGCACAAGCGAAGGAGTTTCTTCGATTCCTCAATCCGGGAGAAACTTCAAAGTCTCCGGTTATGGGCAAGTTGATCTTTTTTTTTTACTTCAAGTGTCTGCATCATCAGAGAATGACTACAGGCATTTTCTCATATGCTCGGATGTTTAATATAAACAGCAGACTGACTGAGAGGTCGAATTAGATGCACGCATAGACCTCAACATCCTGGCAAAGTGGCTCGGAGTTCAAGATGATTGGTTGACAACTCATATGGCGATTAGAAACAAACGCATTCACGTGGATGCAGGCCAATGGGTCCTCGAAGATAGTCAGTTCAAAGAATGGCAAAAACTCCCCGGGAGCCGACTCTGGTTGCATGGCAAAGGTAAGACTGGCCAAAGTTAGTTGAGAGTAAAGTTCTGACCGTTGCTTGTAGTTGGATCTGGAAAGACAATTCTATGGTAACTATTTATCCAATTGCCGAACTTATCACTAATTTATCGAAGCTCATCAATAGTCGAACATCTCAGGGTCGATGAGGCCGGAGACCAAAAGGAAGCATATCCGATCATCTACTTTTACTTTGCTTTCAATAAATCAGACCAACAAAATCTGGAATCTTTCTTCACATCTGTACTGTATCAATATTGTGCCTCCCAGGGTATTCCTGAACAAGTTGAGTCATTATACTTGAAGTGCAAAAATAAATGGCATCAACGCCACGGCCCACGAACGGTACCAAGGCCAATGATATCTGAGATGATGAAAATTCTCCATAGCCTTTGCCAGTCTTTGCCAAGGGGAGGTTTCCTGCTTATGGATGCTATGGATGAGATACCACATGGCATGCAACGGGAAGACTTTCTCCGCTTCCTGCGAGAGCTTTCAGGACTTCAAGGATCGAAACTCAGTATCCTAGTCACGAGTCAGAGCGAGCCCGATTTCACAGGTCAATTTCGTTGGGATCTGGGTTGGAAGATCTTGGGTCTCGGGAAAGCCCGGGTTGATAAAGATATCGCCTTATTTGTACAACACGAGCTATCTACGGCAACAAAATTTTCTAGGCTTTCATCAAAGGATAGAAGAGAAATCGAAGACTATCTCGTGACACATTCAGATGGCGTGTAAGTTTGAAGTTCTTTGTTGAGAGAATCAAAATGACGAAAACTGATCAACATGAGTAGTTTTCAGTGGGTGGATCTTATCATCCAGACCCTGCTGGGTCCTATGGTACTTAGGAGGCTGCAGATAGACGAAATATTGCGAAGCCTCCCCAGGGGCTTGAAAGAAACTTATGACAGACTTTTGCAACGAATTGATGAGTCTGTGGCTCCCGAAATCGGTCTCGCCTTGAGATGGTTGTCTTTGGCTAAACGACCTCTGTATATTGAGGAAGTGATTGAGGCTTCCATTCTGGATCCAGACTGTGAGACAATTTTAAATTCGGATCAGCGAATGAGTCCTACCCAGCTTCTAAGCTGTTTCACTGGACTTGTCACTTTGGAGCCTCCACTCTCGACAGAAACAATTGTACAAACTAGGACACACGTATTATCTTTAGCACACTCTTCTATACGCGGATATCTCATCACGAACAACCATACTTCAACTTCTTGGGCTTATTATCACTTCGATAAGACCTTCACCGATGAGTTTATTGCTCGAGGTTGTGTTGAGTACCTAACTCATTGCTATCTTGTTTCCTGGACGAGGCGCATCTACCCACTAGCGACGTATTCTGAAAGATTCTGGAAGCAACATGCAGATCACAATCCAGAGCTGGTCTCTATGCTCCAGAAAAGAGTTAACGATATGCTATCTCCACTTTTGTACCCCAAAGGTGGCGCGACTCCGAAATTATTGAATTATAATCTGGACGAACAAGAAAACAGCTTCGCGAACACTTCTACGGATCTGGCCCAATCCTCCACAAGAATACTACAGGAAACAGACGCATCCCAACTTGTATATATACCTTTGTCAAGTAGGGAATTTCGGTTAGTAGTGTTATTGCCGTCTTACAATTGGAACGACCCTCTAGAATGTAGACTGCATACCGTTTCTGTAGACGATCCTCCTTTTTATCGCGCACTATCTTATATTTGGGGAAGGCCAGAAAATAGGAAAGAAATCTTCATGAACGGTGTTGGCCTTCTTGTTACCGACAATCTCGAGAGTGCCCTGCGACAGCTTCGGCGAGATTGTAGGGGTGCGCCTCAAGCCTTTTGGATTGATGCAATCTGTATCAATCAGTTATCTTCCGAGGAAAAATATCATCAAATTTCACTCATGTCAATCATTTTTCAGAATGCGCAAAAGGTTGTTGTGTGGCTCGGCTCACAGTCCGACTCTAGTGAAATCGCAATGGAAACTTTGTCGAGGTTTCAGGACATCCCTGACTCGACCAAGAGTGTGTTGAATGGCCTCCTGTCAATCTCCCCGACCTCGTGGGAAGCGCTCCAGAAATTGTTCGAACGAAGGTGGTTTAGCCGGGTTTGGGTTGTTCCTGAAGTTGTTGTCGCGAGAAACTTGGAGGTACTATGTGGACAGCAATCTTTTCCTTGGTCAGTCTTGAAACGAATCGAGGAAGCGTATGCCACACACAACGCTGAAATTCACGAATATACTTCCAAACTTTGCCAAGCAACATCCGGTTACCTGTTCGGATCAGAAACCCAACTAAGCCCTTCTTCCATGATCACGCGAACAGAATTTGGCCAGTACATATTGGGCAGTAAGGTGCTTACCGCTACCTTGGCAATCAGAAGGAGGCACTGGAGCGGCATACCGTGGAAACCCTTTGAGATTGTCCGACTGGCGAATAGACACGAGTGCAGTGATCCCCGCGATCGGATTTACTCACTTCAAATGATGTTCAAGGCCTCCCATGCCCCACTGCCAGTACCTGACTATAATATCCAGTTAGGTGAAGTGTATACGCAATTTACAGCTTATTCGATGAGTAGCGGCCTGCTTGACGTATTATCCTACGTGGATTCGGCTTCGAAACCGGGGTTTCATGAACTCCAACTTCCAAGTTGGGTACCAGATTGGGGTGGCGAACACTTACAGCCGCTTGACCAGGGGCCTTTGGCTCAACCATTCAAGGAAAGGTCTATTTGGCTATATAATGCTACTTTGGGATCCGTCGGCCATGTAACCCTCTCGAACTTGGATATAACCACACTAGTTCTTTCCGGTATTCATGTTGGACTTGTTGAAATTGTCGGCAAACCCATAACAACAGAGCCTTATATGGCACAAGATGAATTTTATGTCACTGCTGATTCAACAGTTGAGCAACCAAAAAAGCGCTTCCAGCAAGTGCACCATTTTATTCAACGACTGGGGAATCTTGGAACACCAAGAACTTCAAAGCCAACTCTAGAGCTTTTTACAACTGCGGTAGTAAAGCAACAATTGAACCGCTTTACTGTTTGGAGTTGGAGGGATATGATGGAGGATACAACTGTTCGACATCGTTACAGTCGACGGCGACAAGTCCTGGATGAGGTCTTCTGGAGAACATTTTTGGCTGATCAGGAGCTTACCCCCTTTGAAGAGCCCAAAAGATTGCCTAAGCGGTGGTCAGGCTACGAAAACCCAGAAAAGTTGTTGTCTAATTGGGAGTACGCTGGGCCATCATATCTTGACAAAAGGACCTTTTTTACATCTAGAGAGGGTTGGGTGGGGCTCTGCCCTAGAAATACCAAAACGGGAGATCAGGTTGTTCTTTTACGTGGCGCAAGAGTACCTTTCATCATAAGGCCCCTCTCTGGGGATGATGAAAGAGGTGGCTATAACTTAATTGGTGAAGCGTAAGTCCCAGATATTAATTTCTTACTAGAGGATGAAGCACTAACAATGGATTTTAGATATGTACACGGTATTATAGATGGTGAGCTGCTAAAAAGCTCGAAATATAATACGAAGGATATAAAGATAAGGCTTATTTAAGTAGTAGTTCTATTGCCTAATGTGAGGAGGAGGCGTTGGTAGGCAAAGAAGTCACGTGTCAGAAGAAAGGACTCAGTTCAGAACTAATCTCTGGCCCCGAGGGGTCCAGAGAAGCCCCCTTTTTATTAGCTATCTGCCACCGATGGGGGTCCGATGCCAAGACCTAATGATGATGGAAATCAATGGCATTATTTGACATCCCGTGCCACGTATCAAGTGCCCCAGAACCATGATCCTGGATGTTAGAGGTTTGCTACCGACATCATTCCGGACATCTGACGGCCACCCAAGCCACGTGATGGGCGCCACCTAGCAGGTAAGCGAACTATATCACATATAAGTTATCTAATTATTAGACTTTATCCTATTATAAGAATAAAGGCTCTAGGAATAGGAAGCTATAAAAGAAATATAACTAATAGTTAAAAGTTATAAATTAATAAAAAATAGAGATCTACTTAATTAATATTAATTATATAATAGATTTATAGTTAGAAGAAACTAATATTAAGATATAAGTTAAGGAAATAATCGATTAGCCTAAGGATATTAATAAGTAACTTATAGAATTATCTAAAGAAGTCCTAGACTTTTAAGAAAATAGAGTTAATAGATAATGTTAGGTTATTTAAGACTATAACTATAAAGGGATGTCTTATTTAGTCTATATAAATAATAATAAAAATAGACTAAATCATTATTAAATAAGTTAGATATATATATTTTTATACTGATCTAGCTAAGTATTATATAAGATATCTATATATTAAATCCTTAGGAAAACTAGTAGCTAGAATAAAAACCCAAGATCTGTTTGTCTTCTTGTCTCCTTTTAGTTCCCTCGTAGCTAATAGTACCGTTTTCCTACCTGTTAGGGACTACCTAATCGTAGAGGAGTGAGCCCGCTAGAGAGAACTATCAGATTCTCCCGGACTGAATCACCTACTTATATACCCTCCTTAGGCCTTTCCCTAAGGCTAGTAGTTAGTTAAGGTCTAGCCGCCCCTCGTTCTAGAGTTGGTGTCTACGGTAGGCTTCTCTTGAATAGTAGATTATAAGGTGCTGTACTGTCTCCGGTCCCCTGTCTCCCCCATTCCAACTGGAATTTTTGCCCCTCATCTCTTATTTATTAAACAAGCTTCAAGCCGACGCTAATCAATTTCTCATTCAAGAAGCCCCATAACTTCTTTCTTTCTAGAAAGCACCTTTACTCGTGGCTGCATAAACATGCAGCACATAGTTAGGCATGCTTGGTGTCTGGGCGAAAACCTCTAAGAACACTTCAAAATAATAAAATAATCAATAATAATCAATTTAATTAAAATAAATAAATAAATAACTAAGAGGCGTGTACGAGAATCAACTTGTTTGAGCATTTCACTCTAGCTTTAGTTTAAATTGATTAACTTTTGAAGTGTCTTCACAAACAAATCAAGTACCCGTTAATCTTCTTCGTAGTCCGAACTTACTTTTTACTTAACAACACTGATTGGTGATGTTAATGTGGTGTATTATATGGCTTTAACGAATATGAAATTCTTATGACCCAAAAACACTCAGAGTACCATAGTGGCTGACATATCAAAATTAATAGTGTATCTACCACCTGGATAATTGAGGCCTACTTCTTACTCAGAAAGGTTGAGTGATTATGGCACTGTGACATGTTAAAATCTGCCCTTGGTGTCCCTATTTACTGCGCATATATCCTTCTCTAGACAAAATGTTGAATTGTCATGTCTGGGGCCGATTCGAGCCCCTGTTCACTCCGTACTCCTTGGTGGTTGATGCACGACTAGTGTAAATTCCCCTGGTGGCTGTTAGTTACGAGTGGTCTTGTGGCTTAAAGTGGTGAGTTGCGTGTGCGGATTTGGTGTGTTTTTCCATCTGAAATTTTTGTTTGCTTGATTTTATATAGCAGTGCTGCATGGGAGTTGGAATGGTAAGCGAAGACGGTGTGGGGGGGCAGAATGGGAGGGGAGAGAAGGAGCGCGAGGGTCTACGCGGGCTTGACCTTTCTTGACTTCAATATCCTCAATTTGAACGTTCTCGACTTCAGCAGAGAGAAACAACATCACCTTAGAGGAGTTAAGGTCAGTATACTCATCAAGGGCGTCTATCAACATGATTCTTTGAAGCTGACAGCAATTCACTCGGTATATACAGCTCGTCAAGAATCAAGCTTTTGCGCCGCGCCCCTGCTACTCACGGGCAACTCTTCCCCAACTTTCAACACAAACCCATACTTCATTCAGAGACAATCAACATCCACCAACCGCAGAAAGAGCGCGCACATTGGAGACACCTTTCGATAGGTCGCCAAGTTCAGAAACTGCTCAAGGCCTTCTGCGAAACTTCTTCATCACCTTTTCAACACCTAATAAGCCCAACGTAAAGACTGGTGAATGAACTCGATTTTCGTATATTAGAAACTTCCCAAACACGGAATCCATTTCTCGAAGACTATCGTCAGGTCAGTCGCAATCTTTCCAAATCCACAGGAGCTGAGAGCACCACATCGGTTTTCTTTTGTTCGGCACGGCCTCACCTCACCTTTGCCAAGGAGGTTGGAGCTGAATAGAAGCAAATCCACATTTAATCAGCGACGTCACCACTTGCAAGTTGCAACAGTTAAAAACCTGCGATCATGGCTCCTGCAACGCCTTGGAAGTTCAGTCTCAAGTAAGTCAAACTTATTGTTATCTGCCACCTGCCATACTGACTTTTACTCAGGTCTCTCGGAAGTGAGATTGTTAATATCTACGTTGAACCCAAATATAAGAACTTTCCGATTCACAAAAAGATTCTTTGCGATCGATCTGAACACTTTTCGAAAGCATTTAATGGTGACTTCAAGGAGGGTTTGGAACAGACGATGCGTTTGCCAAAAGAGAGCCCAAACACATTTGAAGACTTTATCACCTGGCTTTACCGAGGAAATTTGCCCAGTTGGACTTCAAAGAAAAGGAACTACGTACCGCTCTACCGGTGTTTCTTCCTAGCTGAGAAACTGCGCATTGATTGCCTTTGCAATGTTGTTATTGGCAAGATTCAAGACATCCAAAAGGAACGGGCAGAAAAGCCGGATAGGGAAGAAACTTTACTAATTTACGAATCCACTAGAGAGGGAAGCTAACTGCGAAGATATGCAACTTTGCTGCATCTTCTAAAAACCCACTGGAAAAAGTCAGTGAGGTACAGTTACACGACAATGAAATTAGCCGGAAACACGTAAAAGCATGTCCCACGCGCAGATCCATTATTCGACCTACACTATATTATGGCTAATATCTCAACGCAACGACGAGCTCTTAAGGAGCTATCTGCAGATACTGTTTGGGGGGAATGAGTTGACTCCTAATATAAGAGGGAAGGTGGTAGGGATACACCTACCTAGATATAATATACCATATATTATAGGTCGCCTTAAACTGTCCCGTATAGTAGTACGATACTCTATCTCTCAAGGCGAATTGCGTAACCTTTTTAATAAACTAATTAGATTATATATAACTTTTAAATTAATAAAGTTATTAAGATTTTAATCTAAAATTAAAAAACAGGGTGCGGGGTAAAAAGGTATACGGACTAATTTCTTTGTCCTAGTATTATACTAACTTCTCGTTAGTGACAAACATGTTGCGCTTAAGTTTCTGTGAGACGGTGAAAACAACGAACTCCGTAACCATGAATTTCTCCAAGCAAGCATACCAACGACGCCGACTACCTATACTATAAAAAGCTAACAATACGTCCTCTCTATTTTAGATTCTTTCCAAGTCGTCAACCAGGTAGGCAAGCAAGGCCACTAATACACGGTCTTAGTTACCAACGCCCTACTCCATTTCTACAAGATAGAAGAAGAGTATAGATATCTGTTGGAGGTAAAAATGTGTGTAGGCGGAAAAAGAGTCGACTGTTAGGTCGAGAGAGATTCAAGTATGTGGAATAATAATATGATTTTTGACTTAAAGACTTATCTATCTACAAAGGGGTGAGCAGACTATATATACTACAAGTGTAGTTACTAGAAGCTTCTATAGCTTATAAATAAAAGCTTATAAATCAAAGAACAGCCTAGAATATTCTACTAAGGTTTAAACCTTAAGCTTAGAATAGTGCTTATTACCTAATAATGCAACAATATCATCTAAATTTCAAGGCACTACTTTGGCAATTAGTACAAGGCCTCGGATTTTTGCATTCTAAGGGAATGACTCATGGAGGTAAGCGTAACAGAGTTGTTAAAATCAAAATATACAAGAACTTACCTTAATAATATTTTAGATCTAACCTTAGGAAATGTCGCTTTGCGAATTCCTAATCACCAACGTGGTGTTAGCGCCTTCAATGCATGCAGTCAGCCTGAAATCGAAGCAGTCGTGCTAGACAACGATGATTTCATAGCCTGCTCGAACCTTCCTCGGTAATTGGAGTTAGATACTCGCTTTCCGAAATACGTTATGTCTGAAATCATGTGTGCGAACTCTCATGTAAGCAAAAAGGGCTATAAGTCCCATCCACTCTCCTCAGCAAAGTTACAGATTATCGATTTAAGTAATGGTATGTGGTCCTCGTCTCAGTCTTCTGACTTTATCATGACAAGTTCTTACTAATCTTGTGTAGCGTACATTAAACCCCCAACCCCCAACAACTCATCTCGTTCACGCCTCGGAATGTGCAGCGAGTAAAATTGAGACCTTTAACATAACGAACCTTGGCGGATATTGTTAACAAAATGGTTTCATTTAAAACTTCCTTTCACCATTCATAATGGCCAATTAGCCCGTTATTAGAGTCCATCGTTATTTTACTATTTTCAAGAGTTGCGGACGGCTGTATTTCTCAAAGCTGACAACGAAATGATTGAAGTGTTTCCCCCTCCTTGCTAGAAAGGAATATTCTCGTACAAAAGTGATGAAATTTGGGTTTGGTTTCTGCAGTTGAGGATTTTGCAAGGTTTCAAAGCTCAATTAAAACCCACCAATATCTAGACGCGTTCTCGCATAGAGAGAGGGACTCACAGGCGCCGAGAAATTTTAGAAATTGGTCCGCATTTACTAGTGTAACGTACGCAAAACAATCGAGGAGGAGGAGGTACCGATGTGCGAAAAGGTAATCCGCAATTCAAACACAACACTTGATGAAAGGTGGAACTTGTGGGTAAATTTGCTTGCTGCGGACATTTCAATTTACATCTGACTCATGCTACTATGTGGCCATGTCAAAGCAAAATTTTTTGAAGCTTACATTGCACCGAAAGTTCCCATCAAAGCCCTTCTAAATCCTCAAGCGTACTTTATGCGACTTGGAATCTCCGTCTATCTCCACAACTAAAACTCTCAACTAGTTCCAGATCCAGAAGCCTCATTCCAAAATTTTAGTCAAGCCTATCACTACATTTCACCAGTGATTTATCTTCCGAGGTCCGAGTATTTGCCCTGCAATCTAACCCTTGATCATGGCAGTGAAAGTGACACCCCTCACAGTTTGAAGGGTGGCTGTCCTTGATAAACCCTCGGTCGAACGCGTACTATAACAAAGCTCCCAAATTCATGTGTACTAATTCGTGAAAGTTAACATCCTCCCTGTATAGTTCTCATACTTCCTAGAAACTCTCCGTACTGAGTTGAGGGTACGGCTTCGCTTCTTCATCGTCCAGTCCATCTATATCATACAAAATAGCTTGAAGTTTCCTGTCAGAGCCCTTTTGGCCCTCATATGTGGAGTCACCGATAGCCTCATGGAAAATTTTGGAAAAGAAATACTAAGCCACAACGGTAGCACAAAAACGGCGCATCCCTGAGTTGTTTCCTAGTTGATTTTCTAACAATGTAAAAATTAAGCCAGGAGAGACAGCCACTTCCATAAGCTTGAGCTGTGCAATCATTTTCTGCAATTGATCCATGACTTTGTCTTTCAGCTCGCTGTAGCATATTTTATCTGTGAAAAAGTAGAGTTGGTACAAATTTCGAAAATGGGTTTCTGTGGCCTCTTCTGGAACGGAAAAATAATATATGTATCCGACAAATAGCGAAAAGATCATTGGACTCTCGTCTGGTAGTGACATAATGCTTTCTTCGCTTTTGCGAAAAACTCAGAGGAGTCATATAAAAGATCCTTATGAATGGTATAGCTTTTGCGTCCGGTACTCACGAAGATAGTAACCATCTCCTTTCCCAGTGCGCTATTGGTGTTATTTAGCCCACGTCATCTGCCAAATGGGTAAGTGAACTCACTCTCCAAAGTACTTTAAATCGGAGACATTAGTGCCATCATAACTTGTAAAAGTACTCTCAGCATTTGTCCTAGAGGCGTCGGACTTCGCAATGCTATTCTCGGAACTTACAACACTGCTCTTGGAAATCGAACATGATGATGCTCGGATCAAAACTATATGTTTGAAACCTTCAAACTTGCGAAAAGCTTTTACAAAAGTTGTGCGGTCAGCATGATTTCCTAAGGAGAAAGGTTGACCACAAACTTGTCTGCGAAGAACACATTGCAAGATAGTGGCATCTTTTTGGTTAAACTGTTGTTTAATTGCGCGAAAGTGAAGTAGGAGGCTAACAATCTGATATTCCCTTTTGTGCATTGCCCAGAGCGGAACATCAGGTGGAGATAATGTTGACAGGGTGGACGAGAATAGAAGTTAACAAGCGTACCTCTGATTGTAGTCTTGGCAATTTTGCACTCCCAACAGATACCTTTTTCTCCGACTAGGTTGCCGATCAAGTTGGAAGATGATACTGGTGCCTTAGATTTGGCTGTGGCGTGCTGAAATACAAGAAATTGACACTAGTTTTGATGGGAGAAGAGTGTTGATGAAGCATATGGAAGCGAAATACTGTTAAAGAGACCGGAGTGTGATGAAAGTGTGCCGCGTGCGATCAACGCACAAGAGAATTTGATGGGAACAAGGACGTGAAGTTAATGTCAGCTGGATGGAGATGTGAAGCCTGTGGGTGGGATGGAAGAACAATTCTTGCTGAGCGGTGACTACAAGAGATGATGAATTGGGAGGAGGTGGAGAGGAATGTGGATGGGGTAATGAAGTTCTTGAGGAGATGAAAAGATGTCGCATAGCGATGCACGGGAGGCAGGAGCTTGTTAGCGCGCCTTCCTTCTTGGTCACGACCGCAGATGCAGGACAGAGCAGAAGTGTGAACTTACCCAAATCTTCTTCAGCGTTTGAAATAAACAATTCTTGATATTATACGGCAAAATATGCTTTGAAATGAGATTTCAGACCTTACTTAAGTTGGAAGACTCGTTAAGTATATTGTTTCACTTTTCGGTTGGGAAGACTCCATGTTGAGCTCTCCCAATCAGTAATCTTTGCTTTAGAAACATGCCGAGCCCATACTTTTGATTTTGGAAATGTGCGCGCTTAGATGAAGCCCTTCACAATGCAAGGGAAAATCATGATTACATAAAGGTGTGAACCATTTCAACTCTTATTCTTTTGCGTCCACACATGATTTTCATCCTGCTTAACTATGATCTCTAACTTGTGCCACAGAGGTAGAATGCAAGAGCAAAAGAAGAGATCCCAATCCAAACGCTTGTTTCTATCCTGTATAACATCATCTGTATTCTTCGCTATCCATCAGTATCCCAATTGTGAATAATTGTGTCATATCTTGACGGTTTAGACAGTTTCAGGTAGATTCTGAAAACGGAAGACCTTTCGGAATCCAGACCTTCTTCTTCGGAACTTCGGTTTTGTAACACTCTTCCCCCTTCATATGTCGGTGATACTCGCAACCATAAGATGGCTAAACTCGAACCGAAAGCATTCCACCAAGCTTACACTTCCTCGAATGACGAAAATAGTCGAGGAAGAAGTCTTCGGCCTTATCAAACAGCTGGCGCAGACCCTTGATATCTTTGTCGCGAGGAACTCCCGTCTTGCCTTCGATGTCCAGGTGGTATACCCAATCTCTCAAGGAGTAAAGGCGGATCGGCGAGTCAGTGAAGGTGTTCTTGTAGATGTATTCCACCATGGGTGTTGAGATTTCAGCTGCCTTGAAGAAATGGCACAGCATAGCAATCTGGTCCATAGTCTTGTTTGCAAGGACCTCGAGGCACAACTTCTCCGCGAAAACATACAACTTGACGAGATTCTCTAAGTGCGCTTGTGCAGTAACGCACGGAATGACGCCCTTGTAAAGCCAATCAACGAATAGAGAAAAGGCCTCGGGGCTTTCCTCTGGGAGTCCCATGACGCCATCACGCTCAACGAAAGCACTGGTGAAAGCCTTGGAGAAGAACACGGCGGTGTGGCAAATGAGGTCCTTGTGGACGACAAACTTTGTGCGGCTTCTGCCTACGATAATTGTGACCATCTGTGTGCCGATATTGCTACGCCAATTTGTGAGCACAATTCGAGGAAAAGAGTGGAGAAACTTACTCGCCTAAGAGTGTCGGGGGAGCATGGTTTGCCATTTTGAAGGTGGAATGCCAAAGCCCCGTCTTGCAGATTCTAATTTTGAGTAAACGCGAAGTTGACCTCGAGGCGATATTATACTCGGCTCCTCCGCGGCTCCGAGTTTTAGCAGCTTCTCGTAGAATTGTGGGGAGGAAATGGGGCTGTGTTGAACCTTGGGATGGTTGTGGCTAGAAAATGTGAAAAGACTAAGCGAGGTTTTTGTTCAAGAGAGCGTCAGACGAGCCTCGGGGTTCACTTGAGCGGGGACTGCGAGGTGGCCAATGGCGAAAGCGCATTCTTGCTCCTGAAATTGAATTTTTTTCTCGCTCTCAGAATGGTGTGATGTGCTATCTCAAAGTACTTCAGTCGAAGAGATAATGCAGTACTGGGTTTTTGCTTACTAGAGGAAATAGTGAATAATTAAGCATTTGAAGACAATGTACAATAATATGTGTTATGCAAGGGGCAAAATGGAAGACTTCGTGAGAGTGATGATAAAAGAAGAATTTCAAGAGCGAGGAGAGCAGGAAGAACTGGTCTTAAATGTAGCTGGTGCTTTCCCGTTTGTGGGAAGGACTCTCATGAAGATATGTTATTACACAAGAAAAGAGGAAGTTTTATTACGATCGAGCAGAAACAATAGCAAAAGAGAAGTAATCACATGAGGAAGAGTTCTTGCAGTATTGTTTTGACAAGGTTTTGAAATACTGGATCAACTATCCTCGATACAGAAACAGAATTCCAAGTATCCCGAGCGTGATTATTTTCCCCGACAGTCCCTATTTACTTTCCTTAACTTTGGTTTCGCACCGGTCTCCATCCCCAATATGAACATGATAGTAACATGGGTCATCCAATCTCCTGTTAGCAGGATCCCAAGGGCTATTAACAACAATCTTCTTTGCTGGCTTGCTAAGAGTAGAAATCAATTGCTCGCTGACAGAAAATCGTTGAAGATGAGAGAAGATATCTTGGAACAGCCCCTCATTGTCGTGACAAAGAGTCCAAATCTTCTTCAGGCTTTTTCGGCTGATAATGCAATCTTGTGGAGATCCTTTTGGCACCTTTGACAAAGTCCAGTGATTGTACACCATCATTTCTGCAATCAACGTCCGCAAAGGCGATCCAGGTTGAGCTTTGCAATACACATCCTTCGCAAATTCCTCGGCTCCAGGTTGATCTGTTGGTAGTTGTTGAAGTAGATCTTGTATCCTGTCGGCAGTCTTGTTGGCAAGGTCTCTCAAGCAGAGTCTCTCAGCGAAGAGATAGAGATTGAAGAGTGTGAAGAGGTCTCCTGAAGCGCTCCGCTCCGGAACAGTGGAACGGTACAGATAGTCGACAAATAGAGAAATGACAGTCGGATCGTCGGTTGGGTAGTGGAGATGTGACTTGATACCTGGCACGTCTTCCTTCTTGACTAGATCTTTGGCGAAGAGGTCGGAAGCATCGCATAGGATTGACTTGTGAACTGCGAACTCTTTCCGCTTGGGACCGACGACGAGGGTGATTATGTCCGTGCCAAGGCGACTGCGATGAATTTGTCAGCTACACGGCAACAGCGGAGGAAGTTTCGATGGGATTTGTGAGCAAGGAGAGGATATGAAGACTCTCGCTGTGTCTCACACGACGAGAGAATCAAGCCTGCAAAAAGATCCCGACTTACTCTCCCAGAGGTGCCGCCATTCTGCCCCCCTTGATGAGCCACTCGCTAGAGGAGGAACTCTCGCAGTGGCATGTCTAGGTGGTGGAATCTTCTGGTTGCCGGTCAAGACTCAAGAAAATATATCACGTGGCTCAGCATATCAACAAGGCGCGTCTCCAAGCGAATTCAGTTTTGAATCTAACCAACACTGATCCCAAAACATCCCGCGACTCAGGTCTGACCACTACAACTCCTCATCTATCTCACTTTCAGTTCGCTCAATTCAATCAAACACATCATCCAAGGTTTGAGAGATCATGTCGGTGGTACGTATTTTCTCTGCCGCAGCCATATCTCAAGTTTTCTGACATCGACAGGTTGATCGAGTCAAGAAGGAGCCTGAGGAAGACAATGGTATCAACGGCATCACCAATGGCACCACTGCGTTGACTCTCCGTCGGGAGGAAAATGTTCCACTTTTGGGCGAGTAAGTTGCTCGATGCTCCTTCATGTCTTCACCGTTCAATTGTTGGCTCTAACCCTAGCAGGAACCTGGGTATCAAAATCACTCCGTTCATGGTCGGCCCGCGACGTGAGGTTTTCATCGTTCATAAGAATCTCCTGACCAAGGTTGGACCAAATCTTCTGCGAATGTCAGACCAAGTCCCAGCTGGAAAATCAATCGCGATGGAAGCCGAAACCATTGGTAGTTTTAACCTTCTCCTCGAGTTCTTGTACAAGGACAAGATACCTTCGGTCACTGCTACTATGGATGGAACCACACAAGGAACACGCCTCCGTGATCTCTGCCAACTATACGCGTTTGCAGCCAAGTATGGCTTGGACATGAACTTCCGCAACAAGATCATGGATACTATCCAGGATGGTTTTCTTGTCCTTGGCAGACTCCCCGATGTTCCGCTCACCAATGCCATCTACGCACACACTGCTCCTGGTTCCCAAATTCGAAAATTCTGTGCTGCTAGTCTGGTGGCTCATCTTCGTTCCCAAGATTATGTCGAAGACAACAGACTTGTCGAGTTTATTCATGCTAACGAGGACGCCATGTACGACTTTCTGGATGCCGTTAAGCACTTTGTTCCAGGCCAGGATCCGCGCATCCGCGATTGCAAAGGTTATCCTACATGCGTTGAGTGTGCCGATAGGCCTGATCGCCTTGAGGGCAAAAAGGGATATTGGCCATGTGCGTTCCACACCCACGACGAGAACAGGAACGGCGCTGGACCAAACGGAGCAGACGGAGAGATTCCAGCTGACTCCTGCCACTTGTGGATGGATTGAGCTCCTGATAAATTCGATTCTAAAACAGACGGAAAATCCTTGCAGCTATTGGTTCTGATATGTCACAGTTTTTCGACTTGGTCTGGAGATATTCTGCTCCTGGATGAAAGTGACTGTAAGATTAGGAATGGAATGATTGGTGATACGTTAAGGCTGTTTTCTGCTGCAGAAATTTCGAGCAGCTTCTACGAGGATGTTCACGAGATTGAGGAGAGGGGCTTGTAATTAGGGATCCTTGAAATACAAAACTTCCAAACTTTGAAAAATGCCTTCCAAAGTCTGGCTTCCAGCAGTAAAGTATCCTTCCAGTCAATGTAAATCAGATGCATCCTTTACCCCTCAAGGCCAGTGGCACTAAATTCCTCTTGAACTTACCGAGATAGAATCAGGAATACTTCCACAGAAAGCGACCAAGTCCTTGAAAAGTCCAAAATTTCAAAAACATTCTACTATAACAAACAGGCAAGTTGATGTTGAAGTTGTGGTAGTAAAAAAAAGGTGAAATACCTGCGCTAACCTCCGGAGGTCGCTGATTTCAACCCCCTACTTCCTCAAGTCGCAAACCTCCAAAGTCCACCACAACACATGATTGAGAACGGCCATACCGTCGAGAATATATCAAGAATCGCCTTGATCTGTGACACTCTTTGAACATCAAGCCAGAACACTCGAACTTCAGACACCGCTCCAGCTTCGGCGGACGTCGGTCGCAACGATGGCAGAAATATCGACGTTCAAGTTCGACATTGAGTAAGTACCCCCAATGTTCGTTTTATTCCTGAGTTCCTCCATGCTGAACAATGGTAGTACCTTGGGAACGGATCTAGTTACTATTCATGTGAGACCAAAACGCAAAGGATTCGCGATTCACAAAAAGCTTCCCTGCTCCCGCTCTACCTACTTTTCTAAAGTCATCGAAAGTGGCTCCAAAGAGGATTCTGAAGGCGCTATCTATCTCCAGAAAGACAGCCCTTTAGCATTCGAGCAATTTGTGAACTGGCTCTACAGCGGAAATCTGCCTACTTTCGCGGGAAAAGAGGTCTCCACTAGTTGTGAGCAGCTGTACAATCTGTTCTTCTTTGCGGAAAAGATCGGCATGAATAATTTGTGCAATCGACTATTGGATCGACTCCGGTTCCTTGAAAAAAAAAAGCGAAAACAATGCAAACGGCGTCTTCTATCGAAACCATATATTCGAACACATCTCAAAGCAGCAAGCTCAGAATTTACGCGACGCTTTGTATCATAAAGCAGGTTTCGAAATACAAAAAAAGTACTTCCCTTCTTGAGAGCTCACAAACACAACTCAGCTGTGGCTTACAGACGCGAATCGAATATGCCAAGCAAAATCCAGAATTTGCCTGGAACTATGTTTCCCTTCAATCTAAATATGCTCGGCGCGATGATGATTAAGTCCCCATGGCTGATCCTAGGTAAATCTGCTATTACGATCAATGTTTCTTTCATAAGCAGGAGAAGGACGAGAAATGCTACCTTTAAAAGAACGACTAAAGCAACGAACGAAGGGAAAGAAGCAAGCCAGTGGCTTAAAATTGCTGGCTGCTGTACTCACCGTTCGTACAAGACATGGGATACCAAATTTCAGCATAGCTTGGACGGCATATTAACGACGGAACTGCAAAGCTCAGGCAGTGTAGCGAAATAGTAGAATTGCGACGGGTCAGGCAGGATAGCGAAATGGATAAAACACTTCAACACTCCAAAATATCTCTGCTGCTGTGAAACTTTATTGGGATGTAAGAGAATTCGAATCTATCGTCTTATGCCAACTGAGTACGAGCTCTTTTGAATTTGTGGCTATTCAACACTTTTCAAGTGATTTGTGTCGCTTCGGAGTTCATCGTCGCGGTCTAAGAGTTACCCTGTAAGTGTGAATCACCCACTTATCTCCGTGGCCAAACACAGTCAAATCGCCACATGCTTTTTATCTTTGGCATGATTCCCAACTACCTGCTCTGAATTAGATTAAGCTGGAGTGGGCTTAATATTCATGGGAAACTACTTTCGAAACTGACAAATACAAACAGTAGACCTTTCAGCAACGAGCAGAAGAACAAGTCTTCATCCTCTCAAGACTCAACGAAGCAGCAAAACGACTTAAGTACTCTTTCGACTTTTACAACTACCAATCATGAGCGCTATTTATTCTCCAGGACGAGCATCCCTCTCTTCAGAGTTGGTTCTCTTCCTTTTTCATTGGGAAAGCTAATCAAAAGAATTCGTACAGGGCATTGGGCACCGAAATCATCACTATCCTAGTCGGACCTAATGAAAAGGCATTATAGATACACAAGAAGTTCCTCTGCAACCGATCAAACTACTTCGCCGGAGCATTCAACAGCACCTTCCAAGAAAGCCTCGAAGGCGTAATTCGCATGCCCGAAGACGACGAAAAAGCCTTCGATTACTTGGCTGACTGGTTCTATCGCAACGAACTCCCTTCCATACCTAATGAGCAATATCCAGCCACCTACGGCGGCTCTCTCGCTTACTTTAGAGACCTAAAGTCTCTCTTCTACCTATGCGAAAAGCTCTGCATCAACGAAGTCTGCAACAAACTACTGGATAACTTCATGGACTACCAAGCGGCATTTGAACAATTCCCAAATTGCGAGACAATGGAAGAAGTTTACGAGAATACAGGTCCAAGCTGAAGGTTACGAACATACTGCGTTTTGAAATGGGTGCAGGTATCTCAGTCTATGCATAATAAATTGGACAGGATGGAGGAGTTCGCAGATACGGCGACGGAGATTCCGGATCTAGCGAAAGACTACATCATGTTATCAAGTACATGTGGCCAGCTTTTGTGGAGTGAACCGTGCAACGCTTTTGCGGATAATATAAGGGGATGGTTGGGCGCGTGCTACTTACATACCCATTTAAGGGGGGAATCCTGCCACTCGTCGATTTTCATCCACAGGATTCAACGCAGATGGATACCGAATAGACGTCAAAGCCGTCCAAACTATGAAACCTAAGGTGCTTTATTATGAGGATTTTGGTGGTCAGGTCAAGTCAAGTCAGTAACACATACAATAGAATTTGTCGTCTTGAAGCTTAGCGCTTCCTAACTCATAACTATTTTGCTTCGCAAGCTTCCCACATGTTCAATACTGCAAATGGGTGACTTGAAAACATATAATTAAGGCTCATTTTGCGCTATGCATAAAGCGATTCAATCGCTCTTAGCCCAAAGCTTTGGCTTAACAGCCTACCTTCAATTGGGCCAAAGAAAAGTCAATAGTAGATTGTTGTATTGCAGTATCGAAGCTGTTGCTAAGTGCAACTCAAGCGAGCTTGAGCTTCTCATACCCCGGCTATCTCTTCCCGCTCCCGCTCCTTCGCTACCGCCCTCCAATACGACACCCACCCAGAGGGTCAGGGCCAAAACGACACCATGTACCTCCCCGACGAAAACGAAAAAGCATTCGCCTACTTCCTGCACTGGATCTACCTCAACCAACTCCCCACTCTCTCCTCCAAAGAAACACAGAAAACACTCGCCGACAAAACCACCGATATTCTCTCCCTTTACTATTTATCAGAAAAACTATCCATGAACGACCTCAACAACCGCCTCATCGACATCTCCATCAACGACTGCACCAAATTCCACATCTTACCGGGCCCCGGCTTCATTGCTGACATATACGTCAACACGTATGAAAACAGTCCGTTGAGACGGTACTTGGTGTTGAGATATGTGCAGGCTTCTGCGCTAGAGAAAGCAAGTGAGGCTGAGGAAATAAGGGTTTTCGCGGAATTGACTGTGAGAATCCCGGATTTGGCCAGGGATTATGTGGGTTTGGTTTGTAGGTATGGGAAGTTGTTTTGGGGGAAGGAGGGGAAGGGGTCTTTTAGGAGGTTTGAGAGGGCTGTGAGGGAGAGTTTGGGGGTGTGCTTTTTTCATGTTCATGGTGAGGGGGAGGTTTGTCATCTTAAGGGTGAGGATGGTATTTGGTTGGATTTGAGGTGGAAACCTGTATGATGTGGAATTGTGGGATTGTTATGGAGAGAACGAGGACATTACCAGGTTATGATTTAGGATTTTGAGGAATTTCTCTCCACTAGGTATCACACAAATTACAATATTTTATAATTCTTTTTTATCTAGTGTTCGACTCAGCCAGCCACGAGTGTACACCTGTATATTTTAGAGAATGATCTAGAAATTCTCCATCCCTGATAGACATTTAGCGTACGTATAGGCATTTATATAGTAAAATTGTAAATTAGGGAGTATATATAAAAATTTGGAGAGTAATACCATATGAATTAGTGAGTGTACATTGGTACTCAACAAGTTGGGTAGTGGTGGTGGTGCGCTGTAAATTAGCGAACGTACCCTGAAGGTTAGGCGGCGATACGCTATAAATTGGTAAGTGCACTCTAAAAGCTAGTCCGACTCCCGTCTATTCCTTGCCAAGCCTTTCTATTCTTCTTTTGCTGTTTCTAGGCAGTGATCCTGATTTGATTTGTTCCTGTAGGAATAAACCAGAATAAGAGTTGCAAATGCTGTTTTAATTATTGTTCACGAAAGTGAAAATCGCGCGAGGATTTCAATAGGTCTCGCGTCGCTGCCGTACAACACTTGAAAACTCTTAAATAACCACAAATTTAAAAACCTCATCAGTGAATGAAGTAAGAGAATAGAGTAAGTAAATTTAAACTATATATTTTTTAATAACATCGCGTTGTGGTATGGCGTTGATAATTAGAAGTATTTTAGGTAAATTTCTGGTTTGTATCGCGAGGGCAATGCACCTGAAGGAAGATCCAAAAGTCTTTGATCTGGTTGTTAATTGGATCTATCGAGATACACTTCCGAAAATTCCCTCAGCGCGTATCCCCTTCATAAAGATGGTTCCAAAAACGCCAAAGGGATAGAATATGCCGATGGATACAACAAATATGTCGACACACCATACCATATATTTTACTTCGCCGAAAGATTCTACATTAATCGCCTTGCGAATCAAACTATGGATGTTATCCAAGACTTCAGCTATCAATACCATATAACCACAGGTATCATTTTCTTGATTACGGTGTACAAAAACACGCACAAGAAGAGCAAGCTTCGATTGTTTGCATTACTTTGCTTATTGGCGGCCATTGGACGGAACCGTGAGGAAAGAACCGCAACTGGTCGTGACACTGATAAAGAGGCCGACAAAATGAGGACCCTGGCACGAGAAATCCCCGATTTCGGACCGGATTTTGCAGAGTTCCAAGTTCGTTACGGATATTACTTTACTCCTACCATTGATTATGCTCTGCCTCGCCGGCGGGGATCGGAGCCTTTTGGGCTCTGCTTATTTCATACGCATGTCAAGGACGAGAGATGCCACTTCGATAACACGAGGCATGGTGCAAATTAAGGTAGGAGAGTTCGGGCGAAGGAACTGCAATTAGTGTTCCCGATTCTCAACTTGCTTGACAAAAGAAGCGCGCTAATATCATTTCTAGAATCGAGTTTGCTTCCCGAAAACAGATACTTGCAGATGTGGGAGAAAATAGGATGCATTGAAGGCTGGAGGCAGGGAGTGTGATACTCAACATGGGTTCTTTGACATGTCAAGATTTTCGGGGTTCGGATAGGGGCTTTATTTCTTCTTTCTTTAGAATTGGGAGGCCGAATCTTCTTCCTTTGAATGTGAGGGCGGGACGAGTTTCCCTCAAGGTAACAATCTGCTTTGAATGAGGGGCGGCTGTTTCTTACTTGAAAACTTGTTCTTTGGGGATGCATTAAGACACTTTGTATTCAAACTAAATTCAATTGTCACTAAACAGTTTCAGCCGACCATGATTTAACCTTATATCTGAATTATTTCTCTTGTACAGAAGGCTCTTTGCCGAACATATTTTAAAACCTAAGTTTCATACCGCGAAATCACCCCCCACCCTCATTCAAAAAGAGGTAGCGAGTAAGTGAGGCTTATTGTATAGATTAAGGAGAGCCAGTTTGCGCTATGCTTAATATAGATAGTAGTGAATGCTTTGTTTAGTACGTACTATAAACCTTTTTCATATAGTATAGGATCTCGTATTATGAAAACAGAATCCTACCCCTAGAATATACTAGATAAAAACACTAGTTAGACTATCGGTTTTTAAATATCTCTGTATCTGAATAATTTAGGACTCTTACCCTCCGTATTGGGTATAGCGCAACCTACTCTCGTCAATCTATACGGTAGTCATCTGCCCCTCTCTCCCTTATTTCTAGAATCGCGATATTGGTATTTTTTTATTATTTTTATTGCGTACTTACCTTCATTAGTAGTTAAAACAAAAAATTCTAGATGCTGTTTTCTAACAGTCTGCGTGTTTTATGCTTCAATCAAAGGTGGCATAGGATGGGAAGAGGAGGGGTTGAGCTTAGTCATCAGCGCCTCCCTCCAAATATTTAAAAAGGGGTAGCGAGTATGGGGCCTTTCGATTCGCTTGACCGCCGACCATAAATAGTTGGTGCATATGCCCGCGACTCTTTAATACTCTATCCTTTACGATACAAAAATTAATATAAAAGTTATCATTATAGAAAATTAAACTCTCTAGGTATTAAGCTATCTAACAGTACTTAAAACTCTATTTTTTATATTGTAATCATTAATATATTGATTATTAAATTTTGTATTATATAACTTCATGAATCGCGATCGCGCAATCATATTAGTATGCTATTCCCGCGTATTTCTAAATCTCGCATACGTGGTCCTATCACATCGACCCTCCCTCCCGTACAATCCACCCCGAGGAGGGTCGATTGAGTTTTTCCCCTAATCAGTCTCTTCCCTGCCTTTCCAAAAACATCTTCACCGCTTCCAACGCTTGCTGGTGCTCAACGACTCTGGAATGCCGAATGCTGAAGAATTTCGCATATGCGTACAGGGAGTGGTAGACGCTTGCTGTATCCACGAACATTAGAGCAAATTTCATACAGAAATATACTGGCAGAACCTTCCACGCAATCATCTCATTCTTCCTCCTTAAATGGAAAATGTTAAAGAAAATGAATCCCAGCATATAAACACCCATCATCACCGCCGTCATCGCCAGCGTCATCCCCCAATCCGCCGCTAGCATTAAGGGCAGCATGAACGGCCTGCAGAGATATAAAAGCGTCCCGTACACTTCGGCAAAGACGAATAATTTCGTAATGATCTCGCGCCAGCCTAGCCGCCATGCGAGGAACAGGTAGGGAATGTCGTTGAGGAGCCGGTACACGAAGAAGAAGTTCCAACGGTAGAAGCGCTGTTTCCAAATGGTCATTTCGCCATAGCCACCACGAGTGGATTTGGTTGGAATGAAGAGGCATGGTGGGGTTTCGGTTTCGACGAACACTTGGGAGCAGAAATCGACGCGGTAGCCGGCGGACTGGGAGGGATGAATTAGTGGCCGCAGGAAATGTGAAAAAGACAGAAATTACTTACCCTACAAGTGTGACCAAAGTACCAATCTTCTGAAATGTGATAACCTGGATGGCCAAAAAAGAGCTTCTCAAGGATAAAGCGATCCCAAAGAATGATGGCACCATGAGGAAAGGTTGCACTTCCGTATTTGGACTGAAAGACTTTCGAGATGCCGGCAAGCTTATACTCGACATCTTGTGCTTGCTGGAAAACAGTACCCTTAGTTCCATTTGCACCGGTACTTTTAATGGTATAGCCAACACAAGCAGTGTTCCCCTTGATGCGATCAGTGACAATAGGCAGATTCGGCGGGAGGTGGACATCATCATCGGTTAGGAAACAGTATTTATACTTCCTCGCCATATAAACACCCACAAATTCGGCGACAATCTTGCTTCCGACAGGCACCCAGAAGTGATTAACTCCAAACTCTTTGCAAACATTCTCTGTGTCGTCCAATGGCGTTGGTGAGTTGCCATTTGCCATGATGAAGATTTGCTCCGGTTTGAAGATTTTTAACGCGTGCGGGATAGTCTCTTTTAATGCGCCTGCTGCTTTGTATGCCGGTATTATCAGACAAGTTTCGGATGCATCTCGCTTTTCCGAATCATCGACCTTACTCTCGAAGGTGCAAAAGAGCAGAGGAAACCATGTGATTACGGTGCCCCATAGCAAAAAAGCGAGAAGACCGTATTTGGACATCAGTGAGCCGTGGACCCATTTCCTGGTAAAGATCAGTAATTGAAGAATGCAGCACACGAATTCGATCTCCGCACCAACATGTGTACACTACACCATCCCACAGAGGAAGCCCGACGAAAACGAAGTATGTCGTACATGCAATAAGAAACAGCCAGAAAACTTTGAAGCTGCTTTGACGAAAACAGCCTCGTGTTCGTCTCGTCTGCCTTTGCTTGTTCAGCTCCATGAACTCGTCGACTTCGGACGGGCCGGCATCTTGGTTGATGAAAGGAAGCTTCAAATCCAAGGGTGGCTTTTTGAACATATAGAGAGGTGAGTTCGAGGAGGTTGATCGGAAAGAGCGTAAACTTGAAAGGGAATTGGTAGATGAATTTGGTTGGAGATTTTGCGGACGGTTCGGACCAGAGGTTCTACTATCCGAAGTAACGCCCGAAGTCCTTGCGGAGTTTATTGAAGAATTAATTAACGCCGGTGGTAGGGGTGTCAGAACAGGTCCGGCTGCGCTGCTGCTGCATGGTGTAATCGGACGAGATGCTGGGTAATTTGAAGAAGTCCCCACCAAAGATGGAGTGGACTCGTTATTATCGACGGCGGATGGTTGGGGAAAAGAAATCGATCTGGAAACAGAGCTCTGCGTGACATTTCGAGGAAAAGACTGGCTGCCTATGAATGGGTCTTGAGTGATTGGAGGAGCATTAGAGGCATCCAAAAAGTTGAGGCCATTTGGTGCCTGAGTATTGTCGAGTGTTCGTAACGATTGAGGTGTTGCTCTGTAAGTGGCATTGGATGAATCGGCATGCGATAATTGGTTTTGTGCCTGCAAAAATGAAGAGTGTTTATTTTCGTTTGCATTGTTGTCGGGAGATATTTCAACCATGATAATTTTTTGAAGAATGATTCAACACAGGCGGCCAGGAAAATATGCTTAAACGAAAGAACTGGTTGCAATAGATATGCTATGAATGAAAATTTTAAAAAGGGGCCAGCCTTTAAAGCCAGTACGTAACCGTTTCTTGAAAATATCGATTCACAGTCGGAGATTAGTTACGATCAGCATAAGAAGCAAAAATGCCGCTTGGCGTCTCAACATCCACACAATGCCGCCACCAACGATAAAAGGGAAAACCTTAAATCAAAAGCCCCTGACGCCAAGTATCACAAAATTCAAGAATGTCGATCAACGGACCAAACTCTAAATAAAAATCCCGACACCAATCACCACAAAATTCAAGAATGTCGATCAATGGAACAAACTCTCAAATGCACAACGCCATTATCAGCCAAAGGAACAATCTCGGTCAAAATCCATGCCGATCAACGCACAAAAGTCTCAAATACACAACGCTATTATCAGCTAAAGGAAGAACCTCGGTCAAAATCCATGTTGATCAACAGACAAAAGTCTCAAATACACAACGCCATTATCAGCCAAAGGAAGAATCTCGGTCAAAAGCCACTTTCCGAACAAGCCCACAACAGCCCCCAACACAAATTACCACAAAAATTGTCAATACCGACGAAATTCTCAATTACCACACAATTCTTGGATTTGAAAGATGTTTCACAGAAATGCGTGAACGGCTCATTATTCCGCGCAGACCAGGCTAGATATATGGGCATCAAATAAAAGCAAACTTGCTGGTCTTCCAGAAGACTGAATAAACTCAAGCTTACTGACTTTTACTTCACCTCTACTCTTGGTAAACAGCAAAAATGTCCACCGGCTTGATGATTGAAAGACGTCGAGGCAGTCAATCCCTTTGCGACTATTCTCAGCACTACGATGAATTCGAACGAAGATTGAGTATCGTGTCATCGCCAAAGCAAACTAGCCAATGCCGTCAACAGGAGATCTACCTCCGCAAAGACTCAAAGGATCCGGTTGTTGCGGTTATTGGTGTTGGATATGTCGGCTTCCAACTTGTCGAGGCATTTTCGAAGCACTATCCGGTCATCGCTTTCGATGCCTCGGTAGGACGAGTAGCAACAATTCAAAAACAGCTGAAGGGTATTCACTCAGTGACCTGCACGTCCGATGAGAGCACGCTTTCTCGAGCAACACATTTCCTGCTAGCAGTACCAACTCCTCTCTTGCCAAACCGCCAGATCGACACCAGCTGCCTGCAGAGCGCTATCAGCACAATTGGCACGTATGCTCGTCCAGGAGCCACGGTGGTCATCGAGAGCTCGGTCTCGGTAGGCATGACGAGAGCATTGATGGCTCCATTGACGGTCTGTAGAGGTTTCAAGGCGGGCATGTCTCCAGAGGTAAGATATCCATCTCTTGTTCTTAGGTCGCGTAGAATTTTATTGCCGGGATGCTAATCTTACTTGCAGCGAGTTGATCCAGGCCGGTCAGACCCTCCGTTTGAGAATATCCCTAAGATCATTTCTGGTCTCGATGATATCTGCCCCGGTTCTTTGGAAAGTATTCATCGCCTGTATTCGAAGGTCTTCAAATCTCTAGTTTCTGTCTCGAAGCCTGAGGTCGCCGAAATGACGAAGCTATACGAGAACTGCCAACGGATGATGGCGATAGCTTACACAAACGAAATGGCTGATGCTTGCGTCGGTCATGGAATCGATCCCTTTGAAGTCTCTAAAGCGGCAGGCACCAAACCTTTCGGATACTTGCCAATCACCCCAAGCCTCGGCGTTGGTGGCCACTGCATTCCTGTCAATCCATACTACCTCTTCAGCAATAACAGCTTCCCACTGTTGGAAGCTGCAACAGAGAAGATGCGACTTCGCCCGTCAGCGGTTGGAGATCGTATCATGAAAGACATTCTCAAGCAAAATCCATCGCATTTCCTAAAAAGAAAGGCCAGGGTCTTGGTTGTTGGCGTTGCTTTTAAGCCTGGACAAACGCTTGTGACTGGTTCCCCAGCGGTAGCGTTGATGCAGCATCTTCTTTCGCACTGGAAAGTCTACGTGGCATTTGCGGATCCTCTGGTGCAGGAAAGTGCCCTGCCATTTGTGCCGCGGTTCGATGAGAGGAAGGAATGGTCCAAGTCAAAATTGGAATGGTTTGATGCAATTATTGTTGCAGTCAGGCAACCAGGGATTAATTATGCCCTTCTGGATAACTTGGATCATGTGAGGGTTGAAATATGGAATTAAGCGTGCGAAAGTGGGGTACATACACAGGAGTCTAATTTGAGAGTGGAGGAAGACCCATTGCCTTAATCCATTTGGCTTTGCGCAGGTACGGCGCAATTTTAGAATTTAATAATCAAGCTTGTAATTTAACAGTCACATAACTTAGAAGCTACACAGTGTAAGTTGCAAAATACTCCCAAAAACAAATGCTTTCGAATCCAAGACATGGGCGCACTTGCGGCTCAAACCGAGGCGGAAGGCTTTATTGTGGCCGAGGAACGGGCCGAGTGGCTAAGGCCGGTCAAACACTGCCAAGTAAACCCGGATGGGTAACATCCTAGGCATAAGAGGCGTGAAAGATCAATTTTGTAGTGAGACTTTTGGATGTATATTCGAGCCCCTGTTTTATGATATTTGAGCTCCTTTAAGTAGTCCAAATACGGTGTTGCGCAAAACCTAGAACATTGGTCTCAATGTAAGACTTTTGGAAAAGGCCCCCACGGGTCATGCGTCAGTTGATGAAGAGGACTTGATTGTAAATTATACCCTACGGAGGAGCAAAATACACCCATATACACAAGAGTAGCTACCAGGGCCGTATCAATAATCCCTATTATTAGTGATGAAGGCCAAGAGCACGTAATAATGCAAGAAAACTGGACTGCCGGGTTGTTGGTAAGATCTTGAGGTTCTTCGAACCCTCGTGACGCTGTTATGAACGATACAAGGACGGCAATGCTAAACTAATATTTCAATATATTTGCTAATTGTATGTAGTATGTGCTCAACAAATGACCCATGTCCTCGGCATTTGAATATCGTAGGGGCTGATAAAACTCGGATTTCAAAGGCGGAGACCTCGTTCAGGATTTCATTATTGTCCAAAAACTTTCTCGAGTATTTCTGGGCACTCATTTTACTGCGTCTCTATGCCTTGAAAATCCGAGTTTTATCAATTCCCAGGGTGGCAGCGCTTATGTCTGCCTTATGCTACCATGTTTTGGAGTCCGGATCGCCGATGTCTCTAGATCTAAGACATGAAAAAAAGCGAGCAAGGTTACACATCACTCCGAACAGCGGTGTGACCCGTATAATTAGGAGTTAGCTCCTATAATCGGAGATGAACCTCGCCGTCGCACGGTCGCAGCCTGGCTATTGCACCCTCACTATCCCACTCACCTTTAAAGACTTTTACTGGAGTAAAGTGTGAAAGCATGATTAAAAGCCTTCAAATTAGTATAATTTCTTTTTAATTTATTTACGATTAAAAAGGCGGGAATGGCTTTAAAGTCCAGCGGTAGAAAAGTTTAGAAGAGTCGGGATCGCCTCGGAAGACCCCGGGGGGCAGGGCAGAGCTTTGTTCGGCTAAGAAAGGTAGAGGTTTTAGTGTAGGTGCGGGGAGATAGCCCTAAAAAAAAGCCTCTAATCTTAAAGTGCGCTCCTTCGTCGGGTCGGACTGCGGAAGGTCTCTGATTCGAAATTTCCTAATCGGACCGACCCAGCTCTGCCCTGGAGCTTCTTCCGGCCAAAAAGGCAGACACAGACCGCTGAACTGTCTCGCTTTGTTCGAGTCTCGGGTGAAAAGAAATTACAAAGCTCAATGTAGCGGTGACATTTGCTTTTTGACTCTGGGGGCTTGCATTGACGAGACATCTGAGCAAACACAGGGCTGAGATGATCTGGGGTGTTGAGGATGCGGCTCCGGGCCACGTGCTCCGGGTGTTGGGCCTCCTGTGAGGTGGCTTGTTTTTGCTTCATCTCAAAAATCGCAATGCCAGGTCATTCCCGTTTCCCACTTTTCTGCTCTTTCATCAATTATTATGCCATACCCAAGCCCCGGTATCCCTTCCTTCCTCCAACTCATGATTTTATTCATATTCAAAAACACAACGCAAATCATTGTCGTTATCAAGACCTCGAAATCAAAAGCCAAGCATCCAACCCACACTCGCAAACTCCAGCAAAACCAAAGCTCTAAAAACAAAAAGAAGCGTTCCTTGCATCAATGGTCCCATAAACCCCTCTTCGTCGTCAATTTCTGGGGTAGATGGTGGGATTTCGTGGCTACTGGACTCTGGCTTTGTCAGGTTTGTGTTCTTCCATCCTGAAAAAAACTTGGAAAGCAGGAAGCGAAAAGTGGGAGAGATGGTAGAAGAAAAGAGAATGGCTTACAAGCAAGAAGCTCCAATTGGGTTTCCAACGGGATTTCCTGGTTCCTCAGGTGCGCTTGGCTCGGGTGTTGGCGATGGTGCCTCAGCGTGGATGTTGCCACTTGAGGTGGAGGTTATAGCTGATGGCGGTCCGGTGTCAAACAGGGTCTTTGGCTCTGTACCTAGCTTGAAAGATTTTGGAGATTCCTTGGGGATCTTAAGAACGACAGGGACATTCATGGATGCTGTACTTGTTGGTGATGTTTCGTTGGCCTTTGGAGTTTCTTCGGCTTGGAATTGGGGGCGAGTTCGCATTGGGGGACTCCAGCTTTTGGGACAATAGTCAGTGGGAATACCAGCGAGGGTTGGATCGGTCGAGTGTGGAGAGAGAGAAGGTTTGAAGCTTGTTCCTTCGGAGTTTGAGCGTTCGGACATTACGCGAGGTCCATTGGTCCATCTCGCTGTCTGTCTTGTTCTGTGAGCTTTCTTGGCCTTTCTTGAAGAGGCTGTATCTTTCGAAGTTTTGTTCAGCGATTGTTTAGAAGTGTCGAACAAGGTAAGAGAAAGATGTGAGGTTTTTGGTTGTGGTGGTAGGGGTGGCCATTGACTGTCCAAAAGATCCTTGAAATGTCCACCAGCAGGAGGGGAACTTCCCAGACTTCCTCCACAAATGGTATCCTTGGGCTTCGTTTCCAGTTCAGGCATCTTAGGTGAAATTCCAAAAAGCTGTGGTGCACTTTCGGTGTGTCGATGGCGAATGTGCCTTTGCCAGGACAAAGTGGAACCATTTCTGGGAAAGGGGGTTGGTTCAAATGGCTCCTCGAACTTAAAAAGCCTCGTGCGATCTTTCGGCGATGTGCTCGGCGGGTCGGGCTTGGTGCTAGGAACTGCGTGTTGAGAGGTGGCCTTGATAGTCGAAACTGCCGTGGCGCTGCTGACAGGGTCTTCCGTCAGCTCGACCTTTCGAGGGTAGGCTGTAGGAGCCAAGGTTGCAGAGCTTCCAAATGTTGTAGATGCAAGAGAGCTGGGAGGCACAGTCTGACTTGCAAGATGACTGGCTTCAGGACAAGGATTGTTGGAAGCACTGTCTGGGGAAGCAGAAAAAGAGGAGACATGATCCTCAGAAGTATGGTGTGAAGGCTGTGAATGAAAAGTAAGTATTCCACCTGAACTCAAATCCTCCCAAAACCCAAAAAATTGTTGCCAGTCCGAGTCAGCTTTTTTAGGCATAGAAGACGGATCAAGGTCAGCCGAAATCAATCTCGATGCTTCGTCTTTCGCTTCAATACGTAGCCTTTGAAGAATGTTGTCGAAAGTTGGAGAAAAGTCCGGCCGATCAGCTTCCTGAGCGTTGGAACGAGATAGCGAATGCTTGGGGGAAGAATTAGAAATTGAAACCCATTCCCATCCCTCTGCAGAAGCAGGCCTAGTATATATTTCCATTGGAGGAGCTGCTGTATGGCATCGGCCTGAAAGGCTTGCTGTACCGGAAAGTGTTGGTGCTGGAAAGTTTCGAAATAAACCGGGTTGAAAGAGAAAACCTCCAGAAAGAGAACGATTGCGGGGAAAGAATGGGCCGAAAGCGATATCGTTGTCGATTTCAGGCTTCTTGATCTGTTCATATGGCCCACCACCCAAAGCCCTCGCAGGTTGATCTGAAGTACTGATGTGGCTAGAGATGGAGCGCTGAGCAAAGGCCCGGGCGGAGTGTTGGTCTTGAATACATTTCAGAAGCTCATGGAAATACCCCGACTGCAAATTGCCCAGGTTCGAGTATTTTTCGTCCACGGAGATATCCAGATATTCGATTGCTTCCAAGAGAGCACCCAAAAAGCCCTCAGCTTGAGTGATCCCCGAGTCAAAAGTCTGAAAGGCCTCCTGTACATCGTGTATTTTCGCCGAGGTTTCCAGATAGGAAGCCTTGGTTTCTTTGAAGGACTCAGCAAAGGATTTTGCCCGACCGTTCAATTGCTGAAGGAGCTGGCCGCTCTCGAACGCGCTGGTTTCAAGCCGGGATGTTCCTTTGCTAATGTCACTCTGAACTTGGTCCCTTTCAGAGAAAATTTTAGCCAGCTTGCTCAACTTTTCCAAAATAGCGAATTGGCTCGCGTATGTGGATGAGTGCACCGCAATGTTCGCCTTCAGGTTCGCCTCAATACGACCGACTTGTCTTTCAAGGTTGTAGATCTCGTCTGCGAGGTAACCAATCATGTTTTCGGGGGAACTCATGTCGTTTTGGCGATCCTCCTCAAATTTTGAAAATCTTGGAAGCAATCTTTGTTGGTTCTTATCGATTCCAGCGAGATAATCTTGAAGGCATGCTCCAATCCCGCCTCGAGAAGTCTTTTGCGCAGTTGAGTTGGAGAAGTGGCCCCTCTTCCTGGAGAATCTGTCGGAGTGCTTGAAGTCGTCTCTTGTGACGGGAAGTGGGACGGGCGTGGAGAGAGAGTGATGCGATGCATCGAGCTCGGGGATCGGAACATCCTGAGGAAAATGCCCAGGTGGAAGGTAGTCAAGGGGAGGTGGATCGGACATTCTTCTGGTGGCCAACTGAATGATTTTGCGATTGGATGCGAAATAATTGATTAATCGGATAGTAGAGGCGATGAGTGGATCTGCCCTGTGCCTGGAAAGTCTATGTGACTATATAGTAGGAAAGCAGTCTTTATGAATGAAGCCTGCTGCAGTGTAAACGTGGAGCTTTCATTAGATTGAGGTGCAGGATTCACTGATAGAGTAACTCTTCACAGGGTCATGCGACCAAGCAGCTTCACAAATATTGACAGGGGAATCACCCACAGTGCCTGCGGGTTTCCGGGACACTTTGTAAGAATAACCATTTCAGCGTCATACCTAATCACATTTGGATATTTCCGAATGCTTCCAGCTTTCTTTGTGCAGTTGAGAAAGTCCCTCCAGGAATCCAGAAAACAACTTTCTCGTGTACTACACCGGATGCTGGCTTGTACTCTATCTCCTGTCGTCAACTTTCTATTGTGACAGAGGCTGCATCCAATGTCTTTGTGCACATACTACAAATTTCTTTGACACTGAAACTTTCAGAGGCCAGGGCTACCTGCATACGATGCGGGCTGTGCAGATATAAAATGAATAAAAACAAGTTTCGATAAAGCGCAAGACAAAGAGGAAACTGAATAATTTGCAACATAAACTGGTACAAATAACTGCGAGGTACAAGAGAGTCGTGGAATTTAGCAGAAATACGGTTGGTTGCAGAGATCTTTGGAGTTGCCTTGAGTACCAGAAACCTTCAACCATGGACATTGCCGAAAATAACCAAGATCTCGAAACTTCGGAAGCTGATGTAGGCAGAGTGTGACAACCCGAAGGCCGCCACATCTGTGAGTGTTGTTCGACAATCCTCGAAAAACAAAGAGAGAATCACCGGCTTGTGCCCATTCCAAGGGCTACCTAAGCAGGTAATGTTGTATTTGAGGCAGAGCCATTTTCCGTGGAAGTTGGAATAAGGTAGGTCACGGGACAGCATGTTGGGAGCTAATCCGATTTGTGGTCAGGCGAAATGCGTCCCGACCCGAATCCCCGAAGAGTCGCGTTCGCGTCGGGTTCCGCTGGAGGTTTCAACGTCTCACCAGCATCCACACCGGATTTTAATGTATCTGTTTCTGCTTGACTATCATTTCTTGCACGACACGTATCTTGATGCCGATCTTGATAAATTTGCTCCTTCTATTTGGATGCGGCTCCTCTGCCAATAGCCCAAGCTCAGCGGCCTTTTCGTGTTGACCGAGTGGCCAGCATGAGATTTCTCTTCATGAGAATAGGTCGTTATGCGCTTAACTTTGGAACCACAGTACTACCGAATTTCAGAGGTCCGATCGTTATGAAATAATGTGCGATCCGCTTTCGTCCTGCTCTTCATGCTTTTCCGATTCAAGCCTAGTTTTTCGTGAGCTCTTTGTTCACGGCTCAACTCAATCACTTCCCTGTATATTTGCAAGCGCAAATCTGTGCATGCCATGGAGTGATTTTATTTTCCTCGAGAATTTAAAAATCGTGAAATTGGCCAATAATGGATGATCCAACATGGAGCCCGTTCGACCCAACAGAACTCAGCGATATGAGTCGGGCGACGAGCCCGCGCAAAATCTGCCACCGCTAACACCCTACGCTCTCAAATTTGGAGTTTCTGTATCGAAGCTCTTCTGAAACACACAGAAAAGCGGGTTGACTCCAATTATACCACCTGGGCCCAATGAGCCTATACGTCCCTTGAGTCAATGAAGGCTGGAAAATCATACAAGGGAATACCAAAGAAGCTGGCTTTACAGCTTTACATCGCGCGAACTTCTGAACTTTGGCGCTCTCGAAGAAGCAGATGCTAAGCCCTCTGAATTATCAGCAATGAACACGCCCATTCATCCTCTCTACGCTCGTTCAAAATGGCGGGAAAGCGACATTCTAGTCGGGCATGGATTTAGTGGAAATTGGAGTGGGTCAAATGATGCGGTTTGGAAAGTATTTGAGCTTTGCTTGAGACTTGCGACCCGATTTCTGGCAAATACAAATGTTTGGTCATGGTATATGTTCTCTCCACAGGGAAGCAGTAGCTCGTATAATTGACACCGTGCTAGGTTCAACGCCCTTGTGTTTGGTGAACGCATTAAACTGTACGGCCTCCCGGAAAAAAATCAACACTTCCCTTATTTCTGTGTAGCTTTAGGCTTCGCGATTCTCGGATTGTGGTTCAGACTGTACCGAATACTGTCGGACAAGACATCTCAAAGTTTTTGGTAGAAATTGCAGAGATGGCAGAACTCAGTTTTGGAATACCCGAAAATGCTCATGGTATGACGTGGTCTTATCAAGGTGGGCCGGACAAGAAATTAAACGATGTTCATATATGCCTTCGTATTCATCTGATCGAGCCTCTTCTCCGTCTGGATCTAACGGTATCCGAAAGATTGATACAACCATTTCGGGTGATGAAGACAGTAAGTTCCAAATAGTGGAGGCGTACGTGAAATCTTGTAAACTAATTACGTTTTTTCAGCTTCTTCACGAAACTTCCGTAAGAGTACTTCGTAGACGGCTTGTACTGATCTAATTATGACTTGACAGCACGCGTTAGGATGGTATGTTGCAAAAGACTTTGAACAATTTGAGCTAGTATTTCCCCCTCAATACTTATTTCTCAACTAAAGTTGCTGACTTGAAGACAGTTCTTTGAAGACGAGCTTATCGCAGAGGTTGGATGGTCAATGGAGAGCGCTGTTTTCGGTGGACGCCTCAAAGGTGTGGTCAGCGGGGGTCGGAGATCAGGGGGCTTAAAGAAGTCCAATATTCCAGGAGTCGTAATGACCCCCATTTCTTTGTTTCTTTCCCTCAAGCCCTTCCGTTGATTAGTTGAGGGGAAGTTTCATTTTTTTTGGACCCTCGTCTTCTCCCCCCTACTCCAAAAACCATTATGCTAACTTATTAAAGTGGCGCCGTCCTACCATGGCCATTATTTATCACACATATTCCAGCTGGGCTGACGCACAGGGTGTCTGAAATTGGGACAAAGCCAGTTCAAGAATTATCTATGAAGAGCAATTCGACCCCCGCCTCCCGCGATGACAAAAGCAAGAAGGACGTCGTGGACGTCTGGTCTATGACTGTATGCCTAATAGAAAATCCTCAAAACGTGAATTATTGGGATTGTGCTGTAAGAAGATTTGAGAGGGAGGCATCCGAGAACTGGCGAATTTTTGGAATAAGAAATCGAAGGGACCAGTTTGCCAAGGGCAGGATGATATCAACAAGACTAATGGGATCGCACTTTGAAGTATTCACCGAAGAATATCTATATGGTACCGACATGCCCGTAGAATTGCGGGCACCTCGCGGAATGGATTTCATTGACACTGATCGTCACTATGTGCGAACTCTTCTTGAGAAACAACACCTAGACTACCTTGACCTCATGCATGGTAAAAGGGACTTGGAACTTTACGAATTGTGGAAAAATTCGCCAGAGGCACAAAATTTGCGAGCGACGGATCCACAAAAGTATCAAGAGGCCGAGCAGAAACTAGAGGGGTTGAGGAAGTATGTTGAGCGAACAGAAAAAGCTAATGCTCTGAAGAAAAACAGCCCAAAGAGGTCGAGGGCCGATGACTACGGCGATGAAGACGAGGATGATGATTTATACAAGAGGAGGAAGACAAGTGAAGATGTCGAGATGCAGAACACTCTACCCGACGATTACGACAGTGACGAGTGGGCCTGAATGAAGACAACAGAGAGAAATCTTTCGCAATCGAAGCCTCTATGCGGAGTATATGGTTTGAACAATACTGCCCAAGGTTCAAAGTTTTGGGAGTTTGAGGACCCGCCACCATCAAGGAGATTGTTGCTATTACCCTTTTGCCCACTCTTTTGCGAAACTGAATTTTCACTTCTCATACGATTACGACCACGTCTTGTGGAGGTTTGCTCTTCTTTACGCCTAATCTGAAATGTTACGGCTGCATTATACTGTTTACATTTTTTCCACCTTCTGCTCAAGATTTATTACATGTCTGACTCTAGTTCTCCAAAAGCTTGACGACCACTTTGGGGTTTTGCACCTGTGTATCCACTGACATGCGAAATAATTTAAAGCGTGATTTGTAGCTTCTCGGATTTAAATGCATGCCTCATGAATGTCTAATGCCCCGTGTCTAAAATTGTACCGTACGTATTTATTCCCTCTTTCTATTTCTTGGCACGCTTCGCTTTTTGGCACCTTCCGATCCATTGACTCGCCCATATAGCCACTTGAGCATCGCCGTACTGCCAGTCATTGTCAAAGCGGCCATCGTGAACAGTACAATTCGCTGTATGGTATCCAGCTTGCCAAAGAGAGGATATGGGTAACTACAAGGAACAGTCAGCGAACCTATCAATAAATGCATCTCGGAATTTGCAGCTTACAATCCATTATGCTTGAAGCAATGTTCCACCCATGCCCAGTAGCCGACTGCAATCGCGGAACTCAGCCCCATTGCTGGCAGGGCATTAATTGTCCATGGCGGACTCAGGAACAGCAAATCCACTACCAGCAAAATACTAGGCACAGCGTGGAAACCTACATCTGCCAAGGGCGAAATTTGAATCTCCGGTGGCACCACAAGGCTCTTATCAATAGCGCTTATCCCCCAGTAAAGCAGGCTAATTAACACCTCCAGTGGTGCAGAGCAAAGCGTGAGGGTATTCTTAACGAGGAACAATTCGTGAGAGAGGGTTATGTCTGCCAGGAAGCCGCAGATAAAGGTTGCGTACGCAACCGTAAGGCCAAGGATCGTAAGGTATTGAAAATGCCATCCGTAGGAAGCGTTGATCATGGTCGGAAAGTCGACGAGGTATTTGTAGGAGAGGGAGAAAGAAATTATTCCGGCAAGGTGGACAACTGCGGAGACTGAGAAAGGAAAGAGTCAGTAATCTTGTTTGTTTAAGACCTGGGGAAGGGTAGTAGTCTTTGAAATAATCTACTGAGCGTGGAAAGGTTGTACTGACAGCCTCGGGAGGGGGAGGTTAGACGTTGGAGGGGATGGCGAGCCATTATTTTATGGGAAGGAGAAGCCATGATCGCCACTGGGCCACCTCCGAAGAAATAAAAAAAAATGAAAAGGCACAGTATGCGCAATGAAACGGAGAGAATGGAGCTACTGGGACGCTTTGTACTTTGGTAAAAGGCAGAAACCAAAAGTGAAGCCGAGCTTGTTGTTCAGCCGACGCTAAGGCCCTCGGGGCCCAAAAAATAAATCCCGTGCTCTCAGCCTTATTTCTCATCAGCAACATCTCTCACATCGTCTCCCATTCCCAGCTCGCACCCGGGTTAAAAATGGCAGAAGACGCTTCAGACGTCAAGTCTAACAAGAGGAGTCGATCTAAGGATGAAGGTATGCACACTTCTGGAGAACCAATGCTTTATACTGACGTTTGCAGACGACTCCTCAGACGACGATATGGGTCCCCAGCTCCCCTCTGCTGAAGCTCCCAAAAAGAAGCGCCGCAAGCTCCCATATGAAAAACTCTATATATCCGCTTTGCCCACATCTCCAAAATACTCAAAATCCTTGATGCACCGAGAACAGCTGGCCTTCGTTACCATGGCGCCGCTGACCGACTTTCTGATTACGAGCTCCGTGGACGGCATTGTCAAGTTTTGGAAGAAAGGCGCAGAAGGAATTGAGTTCGTCAAAGAGTTCAGGGCACACAGTGGCGAAATCAAGAGCGTTTCTGTTAGCGCAGATGGGAGAAGCTTCGCAACAGCTGGGGCGGACAAGAGCATTAAGATCTTCGACGTTATGACTTTTGACCTACTGTCAATGCTCACTATGGAGTTTACGCCGAAGTGTCTCTGCTGGATTCACAAACGTGGCGCATCGTTGCCTTTACTTGCTGTGTCGGATGAGGTCAACCATGCCATTCGAATCTACGATGGGCGAGGGGAGAACCAAGAACCGGTTCACACAATATCTGGGCTGCACAGAAGCGTGGTATCTTTGATGGCATTTAACGACGCCTATGACTGTGTTATATCAGCGGACGAAAATGGAATGATCGAATATTGGCGGCCAGGTGGGAATTACGAGAAACCCGACAATGTCTTTGAATACAAAAGTTCGACAAATCTCTTCGAATTCAAGAAAGCGAAATCGACCCCAACATCCCTCACCATTTCTCCATCCGGCACTCAATTTGCTACATTTTCATTTCCTGACCGCAAAATACGAGTTTTTGACTTTCCGACAGGCAAATTGTACCGAACTTACGATGAGTCCCTACAGATATTGGAGGAGATGCAACAAGCTGGTACAGCCCTCCAAAAGCTGGAGGATGTCGAATTTGGCAGGCGGTTAGCAACGGAGCGAGAAATCGACAGTCCAGCATTGCGCAACAAAGCCAACGTAATTTTCGACGAGACCGGACATTTCATCATATATGGATCTGTGTTAGGAACAAAGGTTATCAATACCTACACCAACCGGGTTGTGAAAGTTTATGGGAAAGACGAGAATTTCAGACCACTGAGTATGGCGATATACCAGGGGCAACCCCAGAAGAAAGGTATCACAACGGTAGCTATGGCTGCATCTAACAACCCTCTTCTACAAGAATCGGAAGTTCGAGATCCAATCCTTTTTACTACTGGCGTTGGAAAGGTTCGATTTTATATGTTCGCCAACGACGAGAATATCTCTAAATCCGAACGAGACGTCCATAACGAAAAGCCAATAAACCCGAATGCAAGGAAGGCGGTTGAGAAAAAAGCTGCGGAGACTGGGACTGCAGCGATTATCCACACTACATATGGTGATATCCATATTCGACTCTTCCCGGATGCTGCGCCAAAGGCCGTGGAGAACTTCGTTACGCACTCCAAGAAGGGCTACTACAACAACACCATTTTCCACCGAGTCATCCGAAAATTCATGATCCAGTGTGGTGATCCTCTGGGTGATGGTACTGGTGGAGAAAGTATTTGGGGTCGTGAATTTGAAGATGAGTTCAGTACGCTGAAGCATGACAAACCCTATACAGTCAGCATGGCCAACGCGGGACCCAACACAAATGGCAGTCAGTTTTTTATTACAACTGAAAAGACGGTAATATTCTATACCCCATGAAACAACATACCCTCTGCTAATTCCCTTTGTAGCCATGGCTTGATAATAAACATACAATTTTTGGCAGAGCAATTCAAGGCTTGAATGTAATCCACAAAATCGAGAACACCCGAGTATACAAAGAGAAACCCGAGGAAGACATCAAAATTCTCAACATAGAGATCATGTAAAATTCAATACAAATCCCATGATACCCCTTGTCCTTGTTTCGTTCCTTCTGCCTCAGGCATTTAGTTTGGGCTTATCGCTAGCGCAATCAGGGCGGCAGGAGCACCTCGACCTCCCACTTTCTCAGCCGCCTTACCCTCGAGTTCGTGATTCGCATTTCTAGCACAAGCTCACCCTTTTGCAGGTCGATATTTAACATGTCAATGCAGGTTCAACATTTGACACCTGGCTCTACGAAGCAGTACATACCGCCACGGACAGGTTGCACCTCCGCAACTTGAGTCAACCCAGCCAGCGACTCGCAGATGGATAAATTATTTGGTACTGGTTCTACCGCATGCCACTATGCCGCGACCAAAAAGAGCTGGTGCTCCCGAGCCCAAAAAGAGAAGTCGAACGGGCTGTTGGTATGTTGCTGCTCCATCTGCCTCGCGATATAGCCTTCCTCCGCGGATCCGACTTGTGCCAGGCTGACTTGGATTTTTAGGCCTTGCAAAACTCGAAAAGTGAAATGCGATGAGGCACGCCCGGTTTGTGTCAACTGCCAAAGACAAGGCGAGACCTGCGACTACAGCATTCGGTTGAATTGGGAAGGTAGAGGGAAAAAGAAGACAGAAGGAGCAACTCCGGCAGGCTTTGGCCAGATCACCTTTTCAGCTGGTCTTGACAGTGATGGGCATAATATAGCAGTCACTTCGCCGGATCGACCTGCTTCTTCGCATATGAACTTTCAAGTTCCTGCAGAAGACCACCCTCCTCGGGTAGAAACAAGAGGCACAACGGGTGTCCGTGAAGTTATTCCAAACGGTTTCGATCGTTCGCCCCAAGGGATTTCCCATAATTCTTACCATTCCCAACTAAATCATGATAGCATGATTGATCCAGTTTTGATGTCTTCAATGTCCCCGAGTGTCACATATCCTACAACCACATTTGTACAGCCTCGATCAGATTACCAGCATACTCAAAGCTACGAGAGACACCAATCACTCACTGCGGGCAGCCCAACACCCGCACCGCTACCTGCAGTCTCGAAACTCCGTCAGAACATTCCTCAAGAGGATGGTGCTGCCTCACCAATAGAGTCTGGTATCCGAAGCCCTAGTGTAGGCACCTTTTCAAATCGAAGTGCTACTTTACCAACCACTGACAGCCCAACATCGACCCCGCCATTTTTTGCTAATGGGCAAGAAGAAATCGACGGACTAGGAACGGACGTACTACAGTATGGCAGACCCAACAAACGTACTCGGTACCAAAGTAGTCAGGAAATTGGGTACCCATTCGACTCCAGAATGCCGCCGCCTAATTTGACGTCATTTGCACCGCAAAACGTGGAAGGACAGAATTCCACACAAAGTATAAATTCAGCGGGCACCCCTCTCACACCAGCCTCCAACAACAGTGACGATGGCTACCGTCCAGCAAATTCCAGGCCCTCGCCTCGGACACGCCAAGATTCCCCAGACTTGCGACGACTATCCGTGAGCTCCCTTCTTTCGGGGCCACCAGGCATACCTTATCAAAGTGGCACCAGCAGCAGTTCTGAGCAGTATCAAGATGTCTACCAAGATACGAATACATGGGGAATAGATCGCGGAATCAAGGATTTGGATATTGGCAAAAATGATGACACAAATGCCATTTCCGGGTCTTCACCAGCGGCTATGCGAGAGCATCTGGATCTGGTACTTAACGGAGACAGCGACCTGATGCCTATCGAATTCGGCTTTGGCATGGAAACAAATAATACTACTTTTGAGAACGGTGGTTATTATGATAAACCCGTCGCCATCTGTATTCCACGGGCACTCGAGCCTCTGCCAAGCAAACTACTCGAGAATCCAATGAATCTCCTGGTAAGTCCAAAATCGCTCCACTTTTCGTTCAAATACTAAATAGATCATAGTATTTTGTAAGCATTTTAGATCTGCCAAAGATCTCTTGACTGACTAAGAATAGCATCATTTCCTTAATCACACGGCAGGCTGCCTCATTCCTCACAATTGCTCATCCAACCCGTTCAGGACCATTTTGCCTCGAATGGCTGTACAAGACGATAACCTCCTCAACCTTCTACTTGCATATTCTGCTTCCCACCGGGCACGTCTTTTACGCCAGCCTGAACCAGCCACCCGCATCGCGCTTTGGGTTCAAGACATATTCCCTAACCTAAGAAAAGCATTGGACAATCCCGGCGAGATTATTTCAAATGCTAACTTGGCTACGGCGATAATGCTTGCATCACTAGAGATAATATCTCCGAAGGCTTTCGGTGTCGCCGTACCTTGGCAAAAGCATCTTGACACTGCTCGTCAAATCATAGCAGCGAGAGGGGGTCCCCAAGGTATGCAAACAGAATCTCGAAGGGACAAAGTATCATCGTTTCTCTGGAGTTGGTTTGCATATCTTGATGTGCTTGGGAGCCTCAGTGGGCCTGCAAACCCCTCTTCGGCTTGGATTCTGGACTATGAGATTGATGGCCAGGGTGAATATAACATTGACTGCATCCTTGGTTTCACTAGTAAATGCGTTCGGATTTTGGCCAAGATTGCAGAGCTTGCCAGAGTTTGCGATAGTCAGCGGATTGGTTCCAACCTCACGATATATCCCGACTGGAAACCCTCGGATGACACCGTCACCAGAGCTGAAAAGCTTGAAGCTGACCTTGCCGAGTCGCGTCTTCATCCCTCGAAGCCATGCACGCATATGCAATCTAGTGGAGAAGCTGCTTACCAATGGGACAGCATTGAGATGGCTACTACCAACGAAGCCTTTCATTGGGCTGGCCTCGTACACCTTCATCGGCGCATCCTCGGGAAACCGTCAACCCATCCTGATGTGCAGAACGCTGTTCGTGAGATACACGGTGCTCTGTATAAGGTCAGGAGGGGAAGCAGTGCCGAAGCGTGTCTACTTTTCCCCATGTTTACTGCTGGATGCGACACTCAAGATATGAAGCAGAGGGCGGACATATTGGAAAGGATCAAAGGTGTCGAAAGATTTGGCATGACACAGGTACGCCTTTGTCATTGTTGACATTCAAAATTTCGTGCTAATTATGAATAGGTCCACAATGCCCGAACACTCATGGAGCGAGCCTGGGAAACAGGAAAGCCGTGGGAGACTTTGGTCGCAGGAGAATTCTTCGGCTGAATGTCGTGATATGTATTTGACAGGCTCGGTTGCGAAAGGCTATGCCTTGAAACTCACGTTTCCCACAACTCAAGTCACGGAGTTTATGGATTGAATATTATCACACGCAAGGTGATGGTTAAATTTGCGGGTTCGGCAAACTTCAAAATCAGCTTCCAAGCACTGTAGGCATCAATTTGCAGCCGAGAAGCTTAGTCCTGGGCATGACTTTAAAAGGCTCGGATCGTTCGTCTAAGCACCTTCGACCGTTAGTCGAGGTGGTTTTCTTTCCTGGATATGAGTGGAATAAGAACGGTGCACGGGGTTTGCCTGTGTGCCCGGAGGCAGGTGAGTCAATCTGGGGTTCGACCCTTCCTCGCCACTCATCCGCACAATTCCAAGATATACCTCGGTATTTTTGGGCGATGCCATTTTTGCCATCCAAAAATACCAAAAACGGTCGTGCTAACTTTTATTCTTCTCCAGCGGGTCATAAAGCACGTCTTCGTCGTCGTCCGTTGCAACTAGCAGGAGAGGGTAAGTTTTCCTGCTCAGATTGAGCCGACCTAGACAGACGAAACGAGCATTATGACAATTGGGGCTGCTGTACGGCTAGAGCTGAGATATCTTTCTGAAGGAGGTAACCAACCCTTCCTTTCCTTTATCCCTTCCCCTAACTTCCTATTATAAGTGGTTGAGAGGAACTTCCATCCTCTCGGCTCCTCTCCTCCCTCCTTGAAAAAGCGTAGTACTAACTCGTTGTAGATAAGCGTGATAGTAAGCATGGTCTGCAAACTATGACTTTGCTCCGAAGCCAGCATCCGGGGTATGTAAAATCACTCATTTCCTCCCTAAGTCTATACTTTCTCACCCAGCCCTCGAAGAAGAGGCAGGCCTGCACGCCTTTCCCAAAATATGGAAGTGTTCGCATTCTAACATATCTTGCTCAGACTCGGCCCGGGAGGTATCGCTTGATGTTTTAGGTATTTTTTTTAAAAAAAAATATCCGAAACATCATTCGCGCTTAGGCTCGAACGCGTTATGCGCGGTGGGTGGGATGGTCACGTCTTCCCTAGGATAGTCAAATATTCTAAAAACCCACACCACTCTTTTTTGGAAACCAATCATTCGAACACGGGAACGAGAGGCTACAGGTCTTATGTAGGACGCCAGTGGTGGTTCTGCAGGCTGAGCCATTGCCTCTCAACAAATCATCGTTGGCAGACGGGATTTGATAATCCGCCGAATTTGCGTTCAGCATTTTCGGTCGCGTCCAGCGACATCATGAATGCGCGTCCAGCGGTATCATGAGGCGGACAGTACCACCAACACCGAGGCCTTGTTTAGGACGGGATTCCTCGTTGGTGGCAAAGTTGATAACTGTCAGGAGACGTACCTGGAAGTCGAAAATCGTCTAGGAGCCCCTTCGACCAAACGATACATGCAGTTTTGCAAGACAATTCTGACTACGCATTCAGGTATGCTATCAATTGACTTGCTTGGCTCCAGAATATACGACTGACCACTAATAGGGCCCAGAATGCATGCCAAATTCGTCGGGTATCTAACCGAAGTGCGAACTATTCTTGGATCACTGCGTTTTACGACTTGAGCTCCTGCCTGCTACAGTTATCATTGAGATCAAGGCTCGGTGTGTCTTCCGTACGGATACACCCAACTCACAAAGTTTCTTTTTTCCCGGCACAAGATGCGCCCCCGATGCCAATCTCCCGGAAAAAAGAATTCTCTTAGTCATTGCTGTCAGCGTTGGATTTTAAATTTATTGCTCTGGGTCACGTCTTATGACGTGGGTGAGGAATGAGTGTTTTTGTTTTTCTACGATTTATAGCATTGTGTTTTCCCTTGGGACCGCATAGACCCCAATTCCCAACTCTTCAGCAGGTGGAGTGGTGGGCCATCCTGCGCTGACAACAATGTCTACTCAGTCCAAGGTTACTGCCTCCCTGGCCTCCCGTCGCAACGGTGCGAGCATGTCCGGGGGTTAGCCTGTGGAGAAGGCATGACCTTCCATAGTTATATAAAATTGGCAACGAGGGGCTCTGGGTTCTGTATTGTGGAGGACTTCTGAACTCTGTTAGGGGTTGCAGACTCTGGTAGAGAGGTTGTCTGGAAATAATAACTTGGCTTTTCCCCTCAACCTTTTGTGTCCTTTTTTTCCTTTGCTTCATGTGATGATGTATGTGACTTTATGTGTTTTGGCCCTCACTGAGGACGCTAAGCCGAGGGTGGATAGATAATTTCCCTCGTCTCCCCCTAAAAATATCCCAAATATCCAAAAGAAAACCCATTTCCCCCCTTGGAAGAGGAAATTAGATCCGAGAAACTAGACATCAAGATAACCGCTACATTAATTACCTCTCAGCGTCTCGCCTCGTTTCTGGGGCAGAGCCTGCAGTAGACCAGAGGCTATCTGTCTCGTGG
>JAAMPI010001340.1:0-15768 GCA_013054445.1 Cudoniella acicularis
GAGGGAGTTCAAATAGACATTGATTTGACTAAAGTGTCACAGACCTGGTTTGACGCGTCCCCCTTGTCACGTGTCATAGTCCGTGCCGCAGCCTTCTGTCGCATATGGCGCCACACTGTCTGAGTCTCCTTAGTCGTAGGACTGTGCGGTAAACTAGGTCTGTAACAGCTGCCTAGGAACACGCCTTTTATCCTCCTTCGTCTAGGTCACGTGCATTCAATCACGTGACTCAGAACACGACTCCCCACTACAATAACTTGATTTTTAAAATAAAGACGGTGAAATAGCTCACTAGGCATATCACGAATGGCATATTACGTGCAAGGCCTGAGGCTTGGTTACGACTAAATAGGAGTAACACAGAGAACTCGGGTCCTAAGTCACCGAGATCACGTGATAATGCCACGTGATGGACCGCAGGACCGCGAGTGCGATCCAGGAGAAGGAGGTTCTATATAAGCAAACAGGTTTCCTTAGATAGAAGCTTCGTGCTCAAATTACTTTAGCAATCTTACTTCATACTTTGGATTACCTTTACTTGTAACAAGATCGCTTCTTAGTGATCACCCAAGATAAAGCTCTTCTACTCTTCAACACTTACCAACCCGACTGATCCCTAATTCAGCAAGGCGCTGAACAAGGACTCGTTACAAGGCAGCTTCTCAGAAATCTAAGTTTGTGCTATGGGTCAGCTTGTCCTGCACTTGACCCTTGTTAGCATCAGGTGACACGGCCACTAGCAACACACCTTGAGCGATGACGATCGACCGCGCTGCGCCAGCAAGCTCCAGCCTTCAATTCAACAGCACTTGTTGTTTGCTGCATGAAGCCTTTGACACCATGATGCAACAAACGAACTAATAATTTCCAACCTCTGCCGTCAAACTTCCAAAAATCCATCACCCTTACATCTAGAGCGCACCCACCCGAATCAATCCGACTGCCCCGCGCAACCGGGTTCGAAATGGAGCACGATGATTTCGCCAACGTCTCCTGGCAGAGCGACCCTGCCGGCGGGGGAGCCCCAATACCAGCTGCAAGCCCAGGCGCTGATCATGAAGGAACTGCTCCAGGAAATACAAACGGAAGAAGACATGCTGGCGGGCAGCCTGGACAGAACGCGGATCCGCTGGATCTAGCTGGAGTTGGAGATGGAATCTTGGAGTGCACTGTCACATCCCCTCTCAAGGAGAACGATGGTAGCAAGGATGCCTATGTATCGTACCTCGTCACCACAAATGTTTGTCGCCTTGAAAGATGATTACCTTTTACTAACAATTATAGACTACCTTCCCCTCATTCCAGAAACCAACAACTTCAGTTCGGAGGCGGTTTACCGATTTTGTCTTCTTATACAAGACCTTATGCAAAGAATATCCCGCATCAGCAGTACCGCCACTTCCAGATAAACACAAGATGGAATATGTACGGGGCGATCGGTTTGGGCCAGACTTTACTTCACGGCGTGCCAACTCTTTACACCGTTTTCTCTCCCGATTAGCATTACACCCTACCCTACGGAGGAGCGCTCTCCTCATTATATTTCTCGAAAGTACGGACTGGAATGCTACAATGAAGACTCGCCCGCAACGGGGTTCATCTGCTTCTGAGCAAGGCGCAGCAGGCGTTTTCGATAATTTCACCGACACCTTCATTAACGCTTTCACTAAAGTCCACAAACCAGACAAACGGTTTATTGAGGTCAGGGAGAAATCAGACAAACTCGATGAAGACCTAGGCCATGTGGAGAAAATAGTTGCCCGGGTAGCTCGACGGGAAGGAGACTTGGAGACAGATTATAAAGATTTGGCTGAGCAATTTCAAAGGCTCATCACCCTAGAACCAGGTGTTGAACCGTCTGTCCGTGCTTTTGCGGCGAGTGTAGAAGATACGTCAGCAGGGATGAAGTCGTTAAAGGAGCATACCGACCAAGATTACCTGGGTAGCTTGCGGGATATGCAAGCGTACAGTACGGCGCTCAAGAACCTATTGAAGGCACGTGAACAGAAACAACTCGATTTCGAACAGCTCACCGAATATCTCACAAAATCCACATCAGACCGAGATATCTTAGCCTCCCCTGGAGGATCCCTGACAGGCACCGCAGGATTTATTCGCAGCAAGATTGAAGATGTACGGGGCGTGGACCATGAACAATCACGTCGCGAGCGGCTACGGAAGCTTGAAATCAGGATAGAAGACCTGACCAGAGAAGTCGAAGAAGCGAAGAAGACCACAGAAGCTTTCGATGAGGAAGTTGTCAGAGAAGTGGCAGAATTTGAGCGGATCAAGCGGCTAGAGTTTAAAACGCAATTTGGTTCGTTGGCTGATGCGCATGTTGAATTCTACGAGAAGACAATTGGGATTTGGGAGCAGTACATCAAAGAGATGGAGAATCTCGGTGCTCCCATTGCGTAGGACGTTTTGCTGGGGTAGATACGCTTGTATGTTGGGATTGGGAATGGCGGTGCAGTCGGGGTTGCCAAGGCGTTCAGATGGATAGACATAATCAACCATATTACTGATGTTTTTGCATCCCACTTCATACTTTCCGCTGGCCCAGGGGAGAAAACATAACTTCCAGCCCGAGGCAAGCATGGACTCAGGTTTATATTTGTTAATAAGAAACTTACCCACGGGTTCTATTATTTCATCTATCGCACTGCCTGATTCCAAATGAATAAATGATATTAATAGCCTTTAATTCGATTGAATAATGGAATCTTGTGCACAATAGACTCATCGAGTTCTATAATTTGATATCCTGCTTACATAGCAGCAAGGCTGAGACTGGCCAGAACCTTCGGGATTTCAATCAACCGCCAGTCTTGGCGGGGTATTGCAGGAACGCGACACTCGAAAATCCTCCCTATGAACCCTTAGAAATCAACACCATTTAAATTTCACGAACCTTCTCCTCCAGGACACAACATATACCCGGTTCAGCTCCTTCGTACTCTTCCGCAACATACAAATACTCAGCCCAGTCTCCACAACTATCAGCAATTACATCGAATTGAGAACGCAGCCAAACTGTTTTCCTCCGCCCTCAAAAGAACTTTACGCTCCGGAGTTTCTGGCATAGGCATCGCTGCCGCTGCTAGCTTACAACAGAAGCCTTCGATTAAGCAGAATAACAGTATCAGCGGCGCAACGAGCCTCCTGGGAAGGAGCACTGAAAGAAGGATGCACAGCAAGGTGGTCATTATCGGCTCTGGCCCCGCGGCGCATACCGCGGCAGTCTATCTTGCCAGAGCAGAATTGAAGCGTAAGTCGTCTATCGATGTTGAGGCTCTTGGAATAATGCTGACAGTTTTCTCTAGCTGTGCTGTACGAAGGTTTCCTTGCAAATGGCATCGCGGCTGGTGGACAGTTGACAACAACTACCGATGTAGAGAACTACCCCGGTTTCCCAGATGGAATTGGTGGAGCTGAGTTGATGGTACATTCCCTGTTCAGAATTATTTAATCCCCTTCACTAACTGTTGCAATCTTTTAGGATGCTATGCGCAAACAATCCGAACGCTTCGGGACCGAAATCATTACAGAAACAGTTGCCAAGGTTGACCTGTCAAAGCGCCCTTTCAAATACTGGAACGAGTACGCAGAGGATAAGGACCCGAACACGGCAGATGCAATTATCATCGCGACTGGTGCTTCAGCCAGGCGATTAGGTCTGACAGGAGAAGAGACATACTGGCAAAATGGCATCTCAGCATGCGCAGTCTGTGACGGTGCTGTGCCGATTTTCAGAAATAAGCCACTGATAGTCATCGGTGGAGGAGACTCTGCGGCTGAGGAAGCTATGTTCTTGACGAAGTATGGGTCGCATGTTACGGTACTGGTCCGAAGAGACGTGCTCAGAGCTTCGAAGACAATGGCAAAGCGATTGCTGGCGAACAAGAAGGTCACAGTCAAATTTAACACTGTGGGAACCGAGATCAAGGGCAATGACAAGGGATTAATGAGCCATATGGTGATCAAGAACGTCAAGACCGGCGAGGAAGAGACCATGGAGGCAAATGGACTTTTCTACGCTGTTGGACACGACCCTGCGACTGCTTTGGTCAAGGGACAAATCGACACTGATGAAGAGGGTTATATTGTCACAAAGCCAGGGACAAGTTACACGAATATTGAAGGTGTGTTTGCTGCCGGTGATGTTCAGGATAAGAGATATAGACAGGCTATTACGTCTGCAGGTAAGTCCTTTTTACCCCCAAATTCATAAATTTGAGCTAACATTTCCAAAGGCTCTGGATGCATAGCAGCTCTTGAAGCCGAAAAGTTCTTGGCTGAGCTTGAGGATGGCGAAAATGAGTTGGACAAGGAAGAGGAAAATGCAGAGAAAGGATCTAACGTTGTTGTTCCTGAATACAGATCTAACCCTCTTCTGTAAATATACCCATTGCGCTCTGCTTGGCAAGTTTCAAGGGATATGATAGAGATAAAGGGATACGATAGACTTGTTTGACAGCTTTAGCAGCTAGAAATAGATCGATGTATTCCTCAAGCCCAGCGTTCATCATCCAAGCCCCGTAAGCTGCTCTTTTCCACACCTACAAAGTTGCATCGCAAGTTTGCGTTAAATAAATCCGAACCAGTTTATTAAATGCCTTTCTCGGAAAAAAAAGCGGCCCCATCTCGCTTTATCCTTTATCCTTTATTTCTTCGGGTATTATTCACCAACAAGCTTTCCTGATTGGAAGTCTTTTTCAAGGCTGAACATCACCTGATAACGACACCTCCATTCCACCCTCTAAGTCAATTTCAAAATGCACAACTTAACATTCCCTTCCTCTCTCCTTCTTTCGAATTCCGTCGCAAAGATGAAGGTTCTCCTCACAGATGGCTCAGGTCTCACCTCCCGCCAAATCGCAACCATCCTATCCCGCAAACACCACGAAGTCCACGTCCTCTGTCCTCCTGGTCTCACTCTCACGAAACTTACTCACTACGTCACCAAAATACATTCGGTCCCCCCTTTTGGCGAGGATCCATATGCCTGGTTGAATGCTGCACTCACTGTTCTTCGCGATGAGAAATTAGACGTCTTGCTATGTACCCAGGAACAAGTAGCCATTATCTCCGCCCAAAAAAGCCAAATCGAGAACTTGGGCGTGCGAATTGCCGTCCCTTCATTTGAGTCCCTAGAAATGGTAATGGACAAAATCGCAGCGTACGGAACGCTCTCAGTCGCCGGCCTCCCACAACCCGAGAGAATAGTTTTCAGCATACCTTCCGACCCAGCAGAATTCCAGCTTCTTCCCCAAGACAAGTTGACCTTTCCGGCATTTCTTAAAACGCCAATTGGCACCGCAGGCACCGGTGTCCGGCGTATACACAGCGTCGAAGAAGTCCAAGCCATGCTCGCCAGTCCCCCTTTCTGCACCATGATCAAGGAAAGGCAGCTCGAATCCAGCGCGGCAAAATTCGTCCTCCAGCAAGAAATCCCCGGCTCCCTCATCATGATCAGCGGCGTCTTCTCGCACGGCACTTTGCTTGCGTGGCACGCGTGCGTTCGCGTCTACGAAGGCATGAACGGTGGCGCAAGCAAGAAAGTCTCTCCCCCCCTCCCCATCATCGGCACGCACCTCACTCAACTAGGAAAAGAACTAAACTGGCATGGAGCTCTCAGTCTCGATGCCATATTAGAAGGAGACGGAAATCCGTTTTACATTGATATTAATCCTCGAATTGTGGAGCCGATGAATGCGCTTCTTTCGGGTGTAGATCTCGTACAAGCACTTCTCAATATCTCTCTTCACCCTGCTCCATTCCCGCCATCGGAGACGCCGCTGCTACCGAAACATGGGATTGAAGGCGTGGAGACGCATCAGGCCTTGTTGGCGTTCTTGAAAGCATCGCAGAGGGGAAGATTTTGGTTGTGTGTTGAGGTCTTTAAAGTCTTGATGCGGTTTGATATGTATGCGGGTAGCACAGAGGAACTTACGCCGGTAACGTGGGGGGATCCGTTTAATGTTGTGGTGATGGTAGGGTTGATGGTGCTTTTGTTCGTTGGGGGGTCCTGGATGGGGAGTAAGCTGGCGGGAGGCGCGGTGAAAGGGTATGCGTTGAGTGAGGAGGGGTGGAGGATGATTTTAGATAGGTGGGAAGAGGGACGTGGGGAGATTGAGAAGGGGGAGAAGGCAGAAAGGTCTAAAGGGAACTAAGATATGTGTTGTTAGGATTGATGAAATTCGAGTTGCTCAGATTCGGGTTGCATAGGGAGTTTGGATTTGAGTGGAAAGGAGTCGAGGTGTCTCTTGCAAATTTACACGATTTCTCAAATTCTTATATATTCATACTCTTGTAGTGTGGATACAGAGGTGAGGTCGGAGATCAGTGCACTACAAGGAATGAAAGCTGAATAGAACACAGCACAAAAGCAAAGTAGAATTGTAACAAAATGAGCGTTCGAATACAATTCAACATCAGAGACTTTCTGAATGGGGCTTACCAAAGACTTTTTCCCCGATGTCTCTCAGAATGCTATCTAGATATCTTCCGCTCATCCAAGGGTTTTTGGCTTCCTAAGCTTCCTTTGTGGGGTCATACGCTTCCGACTCCAGCTCTCAAAATCCTACCAGGACATGCATTGCTTGTATGAGCCTGTTTTCGTCTCCGATTTTGCAAGGGACAGGTTTTTCCAGTAGAGTGTGATTATGCTCGCATCACTCGCACACATAATTGATTGCCGAAGTGTGTTGATGCAATGACCTAGTACACGAGCAAGTTAGTCGTTCGGTACTGAACACATTATTTAATGGTTCGTTGACCGAGCAGATAGTAAAAAAAGAATTGCCCAGATGACCCGTTGAGTCGGGTCTTTCTATGCTTTCGTTATAAATGTCTTTGTAAAGATAGAGCTTGAGTTGCCACTGCTGTTCTTCAGTTTTTGGGTTGGAATAATTGGTGGCAATTCAATAACTTACAAGGCAGTGTATGTTATGGTACTGTACATACTAGTTGAAACGATAAAGCTTCCGTCAGGCATTTTCTAAGCCCCTTCCACAGACTCGCCAGCAGCAATCATCTCCTGAAGAGTGGCGTTTAAATATATTGCTTGCAAAAACCTTAGCACCTTGTGAATATTGACGTATTTGAATGATTCTTACGTGAAAGTAGTGATCTCCAAGCATTTGTATTTTCGGTTGAAGGTTCCCCGCAGTAAATACAGTTGTTTGATTCACGTTGAACTTTCGTTTTCGTAAAGCGAACAGCTTCGGATGCTGGGCTATATCTTGTTAGAACAACAGAAGTTCAAGCAGAATTTTTGAACTTACAGAATGAAGAATCGGCTATAGGTACCGCGTCCTGAGTTCTCAACAAGGAGTAAAGTGCAATAGCTAATGCAATGTGAACCAGCAAAAAGTATGCGTATATCCACGATGTTGAATAAGATAGTGCTTTTTCCTTCAGCAAAAAGGGTAAAGTCTTTTTGTGAAGCGTTTCTTCTTCGGCAAAATCCTGCGATGCTTCAGAGCTGGCTCGTGGTAGCAAAGAAACTTTGCTCTCGCCAACGAAGAATTCCGAGTCGTCTTCCATGGGGTTTCGAATTTGCAAAATGAAGAAATGAGAAGTAGGACGATTTAGAAAGACTTTGGATGGGGGAGGGCAAACCTACCTGGTTTTTTGTTGCTATGATGCACCTAAGAGGCGTAAGTTATGGGAGATGGTTGAAGTGGGTGAATGTCATTGGGGTTTAAGACGCTAGACAGACCGTTAAACCGAAGAATGGATTGATAATTCCTACCTTCCCCTTTGTCCAAAGCCGAGTGCACGCTTTCCACATGATCTGTAAGGTTATTATTTGAACGAGTGCTTTCTTGCAGACAGTGCGGTTAAGTCTCCCTTCTGCCGCACAATTTACTGCAGATATTCTAGGCTTGCTAGGCTAATATGAGAAGCTATAAGCCAAGCATACTCTGCGGCACTGTCTGATTGTCATGCAAGCTATGTGTCCCCAAAATAACCTTCCTGGATGAAACTTCAGGCGACTTTTAAGTACCGTTGCAGAACAAGATCATAACTAACCGGTTATCTGTTGGATGCAGGTACTCAGAAATCAATATTGGTCAGTACAATCACCTTCCTAGATGAACCTAGAACCAACCTTGAAATTGGATTTTTCGGGCATTGAATTGTTAGGAAATGCCATCCCAAACACCCATTACAATTGCCAACAATTGACTGGGTTTGCCTAAATTGTGTTGGTGTTGCCCTTTGGCGAATTAAATACCCACAGGTCCACAAGAGGTTCTTCATGAAATCCCAGGAGAAACCAACAGCTGCACCCCTCAGCTGAATGACCTTCTACTAGGCCTTGTTACAAGATAAAGCCGATCCGCTCAAAGAGTGGCGCAGTAGGGAGAAGTTCAATATGCGGTAGGAAAGAGATACCTACAAGCCTCACACACTCCTAGTGCAACCACCCTAGCTGAAATGCCCATCAGGGACATCGATTCGACAATATACGGACTTCGCTTGTGTAGCTGCTTGGGTTATTTTCTACGCCGTCCAAGCTCTCCAGATGCTGCTAGTAGGCACTTTATACTCGTAACGTTCTGCAAACTGTCGCACATAACCCCTGATTTATTAAATTATCCCATGAAGCTTAGGAATATGAGCGTATGGAAGTAAAACTCCTGCGGTAACCAGTAAATAGCGGAAAACTCAAGTCTTGATCTATTTGGAGACTGACAAGTGTTTGCAGCTAGTGCGCAGTCTTGTCTCACACTCTCTCTACGCTTCCATGCAATATAAATATCCTCCCAACCCGAACACTTCAGTTTGTCTTTCTCAGCCTTCCTACCAAGCCATAATATCGACCTTCACTATCATTTCGTCATCTTCCTTAAACGCTGTTAAGCACAGCCCACGAACGAACAAACTTACACTTCTTTTCGACACTATGCATTTCACGAAGATTATTCTCGCCATTTTAGCATGTGTTGCCCAACTGGCGGTTGCGGCTCCCGCATATATTTCAGCTCGAACTATTAAATTGTGCCTTAGCTAATATTTTATTTGATACACCAGAATCAGTGGCACCCTGCGAGTGTATTGTCGCCCGCGACGAGCTTGCATGTGGCTTTTAAAGACTTTGGAAAAGAAACAGTTCGTGCAGAATTCAACATTCTCGGCATTTTCGGCGGCAAAGGATACTGTTTTGGGTTTGGCAGTGGATATATGTTTTGAGGGGGTCTTCTTGGGAAGGCAGATGTTCTGGAGGCGATATAGTGACCAAAATTAAATGCAGAATTCAACAGTACTGAACCGACGTTTTTGATTCAAATCAAAGGGGAATGATCTAATTTTTTGAAAACTGTAGCAATAAAAGATTGGTTGTATTGTATGCACAAATGTATTTGTGAAGGTTCCGCCAACAGCAAACGTCGCCCGGCATTTGCACCTATTGCTCGAGAACAAAAGCCGGCCCTTTTTTCAGCTGCACTTAGACTATCATTCTGCTGAATGAAGTCCTCATCAAACGCTCCGTAATGATCAATCCAGCTCCAAGCATTCCTCTCAAGAGCCCGCTCAGCATGATAATAGTGCTGAATGAAAGTGATATGTTGAAGTCATCAGACGGAGCTACTATCAGCCATGGGTAGGAGCAGTAGAACATTAGCAAAACCGCCATATTTCGATTCTGAAATTCGAGCATGGGTATATTAAAACACGAAAACTATTTCTCGGACACGGGTGCGTAACCGCAGCTTTCGTCCGACTCGTCGTCATTTTTCTCTCCCCTCTGCATGTCGTATTGAAACCGATGGTTGCAGCAAGACATTCCCAATTGATCTAATCACGTAAATGAACCAACAGTAGATGTACTCCTGCCGCGAGCAAAATTTCCAATAGGAAGTCGTCCATTTCCAAACCAGTTTTACCGGTTGGCTTTTAATTAGGTGATGGGGTAACCTATTGATTTCTGAACCAGATTGTAGCCGATGCGGCGACCCCGTGTACTATTGAGGAAGTTTGCAACAACATGATCTCCAGTTCTTTATCCAAACCCTGTTGCTTAATATGGGCGCGTAGTGGAAGGATTTCGGAGGATTGAGAGTGTAAAAGAAAGGGGCAGGCAAACCTGCAGGTCAACACCTTGATCCATTCCGACAACACGGATGTCATGAAGGTTGCCATACGTCCAACATTATCATCTATTATATCTTCCTATATTTTGAAGACAGAAGGATTCATTATCCTCTCTTTCGTTGATTTATTTTGACGTCGAAATCGCCATTTCCTGTCTGCGTGCTTCCTCAAAGACAACACCATTCTACGATCTCATACTACATGACTGGTACTACTATCTCATCGATCATACCAAAATGGCAACGCAAGCACCGGTTGAGACATATTATTGTCAACTAGCGGGTTATAATCTCGCTATAGTGACCGTTCTCACTATCCTGAATATCGGCGTGCTTTCTTTAAGATTCTACACTAGGAAGAGGCAAAAGTTAGCACTTAAAGTTGATGACTGGTTGGCAGTTCCAACTCTCATTCATTTTCAACTATTCTCAGTTCAAGTACAGATGCTAAAAAGTTTGACCAGCTGTTGTTGATTGGCGCAAGCGCTGCAATGATAACAGGTAAGTTGAAAATGCCATTGTGCTATTCGAAGACTAATCTTTCCAAAGGCATTGCAAAACATGGTGATAGGTATTTGACACCTGCAATAGACCCCAGGGAGTTGATATCTAGGTCGGACTTGGGACTGACAAATTCCGCTATTACTGTTATGTCGCAAGTAATTGTTTCTCCCCCAGGTGGAGGATCCTGCCATGCATTTATACTTACTATTATATTGTAGGTAGAATTTGTTGTGGACGTGACAGTTGTACTGGGACTTGGTTGCACTAAGTTGAGCGCTCTCTTCCTTTACTATCGAATATTCTGTCCTTCGAAGACTGGCGCCACGCGAATCCTCATTATAACAATGATGTGCGTCGTGACCTTGTGGGCTGTCTCGTTCGACCTTGCTTACCGTACTACGCAACTACTGTTAACCGATTTTTTTCCCTCACCAAAACTAAGCATCAGCACCCGAATTTCACTTGATAATAACACACGCAATTATTATTATTAGAACAAGCCGAATAGACCAAATTAATCGCATTTAAGTCTTCTTTGATTCATAAAATCAGAAGTTGCCACCCATGTCGTTCCGTACCTAATATTTAGTGTACCACCTGCTTGCCTCGATATAGGCCATAACCCTCCTAAGCTGGTGGCATGATTGAGGTGAGCCTTTTCCATATTACTCCTTTGCAATTGAGTCGAGGACTAAAAATGAAGAATCATAGTTACTCCTAGAAAACGCAGATCTCCGGGCCTATTCTCAGTGGGACCACGAGATAGATGCCCCAATATACGCCAAAAATCGGCTTTGCATGATAGGAGACGCGGCTCATGCCATGACTCCTTGGCAGGGCTCCGGGGCAGGCCAGGCCTTTGAAGATGTCATGGCCCTCAAGGCTTTGCTCAAGGAAGTTCGCGAACCTGGTCAATTGAATGCTGCATTCAAGGCTTATGGTGAGGTTCGTCGACCACGGACGCAGAAAATCGTGGCGTCTAGCAGGGGTATGGGCCACATCATATGTAGACATGGGCCTAGCATTGGTCTTGACCCCGACAAAATTCTGGAGGCGCTGGCTTCTAGATGGGGTTTCATTTACCGCATTGATCTTAAAGAGCACAAGAAGGCGGCTGTGGAATCTTTCTTGACTTCTGCTAAATAAATAAAATGTTCATACTTTTCTACAAATTCTCAAGCTAACGATGTGCAAAGGTGAAGATACATTATTCAGTGATAAAATTGATGGATATAGAAGACGAAGGGTGCTCGGGGTGATGCCTTAAATGGACCCCGCACCAGCTGTCGGCACTAAAATTGTTTTTCTACGTGCTCTTGATTTTTCTTGAATGAACTATAATACGATAGAAATATTTCATCCCCTCAGGGGCAACATAGGGACAGTGCTCTCAATAGTTTTGACTCATATCCAATGCGGTCGGACTAATCCATAGAACAATTTATGAAATGCACATCCATCAATGATTTTAGTGGATTTAAATAGATTATCCCTTCCGCTGCCGCCAGGATTGCACTTAAACTATATATGTCGCAAAAGGTGTATAACACCGCATTGGAGAAATATTTTAAAATTTTAAAATTTCAATTTTATATATTAGAAAACTATTCACTACTCTTATTATCAATCATTCTTTATTTTTATTTTGACTTCAACAAAAGAGTATTTAAATTCGTGGTTGTTTTAAAAATTTGAAGTGTTTGCATCCAGTGAAATAGTCGCCAGAGTACAGTCAGACAGAAAAAAGGGTTTTGGAAAGATATTTCATGTATTATCGCGAGATAGAACCAGAGAGAAGAATATAAATTTCACTAAATATCAAAAGAGAACTAATCACAGTAAGATGTGTAAAAATTTGGCACAGAGGTTCCCTTCAACCTCCCGCCATGTGACCCCCTCTCGCAAACTAACCATGACTCACTTCCACCCCTCTTCTCCACCGGCCCATCCTCGGCCCCTCCGTACTCCCCCCCCTTATTAATAACCCACAATGCCGCAAAATTCGACTCGAAACACACGTGCAAAGCAGGTCTTATGGTGTAAGTCACCCAACCGGGCAACCCTCTAACCACCTCTTTCACTCACAGCATAAACACTAATATCTTAAATAGCTAGTGGTATGATTCTCGCTTAGGGTTTACTCTAAGTTCTAAATTGCGAGAGGCCCCGCGTTCGAATCGCGGTAAGACCCGATCCAAAAAAATTTTATTCCTCTTTTTTCGGGTTGTGGTGTTTTTGGGGAGTGGGGAGTGGGGCAGCTAGAGAGGGAGAGGAGAGTAAACTTTTCGGTGGTTGTGTGGGTTGCTTAGCGAGCCCTACTCTCGTACCCTACTAAAGTAATTCCTCCGTACGCGTAAGGAGAAATTACCCCTGCTACTATACGGACTATTCGTCCTGATTATACAGTAGAAAGTGTGCCTTTTTTGGCACTTTTCAGCGCTCTCTCTGACCCTTGTCGACTACTTTTATAAAAGTAGATGGCTGATTTATTTGATTTTATTATGCTTTATATAAAATTATTCATAAATCCTATTATCCTATAAATCCTCCTCTCCTCCAGGTCTCCTGGCTCCCTGGCCTCTGGTTTCCTAGCTCCTGGATTCCTATAGTCATTAGTTTATAGAAAGCAATTACGCACGCGCAAGAGTAGTAAAATATATCTATGTATATATGTGTGCATATATATATATAAGAGAAAGAGAAAGAGAGAGAGGTAGAAGTGGGAAAAATCCTAAAATAAACAAGTAACGCGTGAGAAAAGTAGAGCCTGTTAGCTACTAAGGCCTCTAACCGAACTTTTAATTAAACTCTATATGAATCTAATTCTATAAATTCAAACGATTTCCACCGGATTGTCCGGACTAATCCGTATTATACGGACGATTCCTCCGGAACTTGCTTTCGTAGGAGCACTTAGATACACCACCAAAGTTTTTTTTTTACGCAGCAAAAGCGATTTGGCTCTTCTCGTAACTTTTCACAGAATACAATTGCACAATCATCTCTTCCCGATGGTGCAACCCGCCATCTAAAAATTTTGCACTGTGCCACTGTCTAGAGTCTCAATTTCGGAAAGAACTCTCTGGTTTTACTCCGCGCTGCCTCGGTCCAAAATATCAGATTTCTACAAGCCAGATAGTTTCTGTCAAGGAATTCATTCGAAATCACTGCACACAATTCTCATATTGAAGGTGATTTTTTTTCTAGTAGAAAAAACCCGCTGTTGAGACAAGCCACACGAAAAATCATGAAGTTAAAATACAAAGTCGTCGCTGAGTTCGTCCACAGACGTAACACACCCTCATTCAACCCAAGAAAGTATTGAAACCATTAGTACTAACCCTATGAAGGTCCCTCCCAACCCAATTCATCGACGCCACCGCATGCTGAGCAAGCTCGCGAGTGCGTCGGTGAGCTGACTGGAACTCTCCAATCTCTGCAAATCTCGCCTTCCAAAACCTCCATCTATCGGTGGAAAACCCGCTCTCTCCATCCCAAAGACCTCCTCCTCCGGGCTTTTCCTCGTCGGGAAAGTCATCCCCGGCGTAACAGTTAGCGTATATTTTCCTTCCTGTCTTTTTGATCCACATCGCAGCGATAGGTACATGATAGTCCATGTAATCCGCTTGATGCAAAAGAGTTGATGTGACGTTTGGACGAGTTTCGAGAGCGAATCGAAATGCCCAGATTGCGTATATCGAGAGATCCATTATTCCGTAGTCGGTCAGTTTGACAAGGAAGGCGGAAAGATTATGCCATCTTTGTCGGTTCTCACTTGTTTCTCGGCTCTCTGTAAGGTCTGAATGGTGTCAGCTAATCGATACTAAGAGAACCGCACAGAAAATGCCCAAAAAGAACTTACAGTGTGCATGTTTCATGATGCACCGTTTGAACATAGGCAGCGACTCCCAGAGGGGAAAACTGATACCCCAAATCTTAACCCTCGTTTTAACTATTATCTCAGATAGCTCTCTGATAAAATCAGCGAGCACATCTTGCGTCCCAAAATCATTTTTCGGTCCCAATTGCTCCACGATATCGAGGATGATCGTCCAAAGTCTGAAGAAAAATACCTCATGACGTCTTGTAGGATCACGATTGTCATTTTCATTCGTAACTCGTCTCTGCTTTTGGGGGTCGCAGTGCTCGTGAAATGTGGTGTTTAGCTCACTCGCCAGCTGACCTAACACCCTGATACTCGGTAATTGAAGGCATTTGTTCATCAAATCAACGAGGACGTCGTTGCGGACATATGATATCGTGTCTCCGAAACAAACTCTTTGGATCTGGTAGATTCTTGCGTTCGGTGTTGGGTTTTGAGGTTGTTGACGAAGTATTACGACGGAGGGGCAAGGCTCGTTGCATTTGCACATTCGGTTGATGCGTCGGGCCGTCTGGGGTGTGGGAACCGGGAAGCAATCCACCGTGTCTTGAACCGTAGCCATTTGAGATTGCGAACTTGAAAGAGCGATTCCGGACGGGTTCACTCAGTCGAATAAGATGAGAATTATGAGCAGTGTATAAGTCCGTGTGGAGGCGTATTGATGCTCGAAAATGCGTATGGATAGATGTTTTTGACACGTATTGATGCTCAATGATGTGCTTGAATAGAAGTTTTCGGTGCCCTCGGAATGAAAAACAGCGAAATGCTGAACGAGGAAGTCGCGCCTCATCCCCCTTTCTTTCTCGCTTAGGAAGGAGCGCCATGCTACACTCCCGTGACGCTCCCAATTCGATTTACCTACACAGCGTTTATAAGACATCACACTTATCTAGAAATTTCTAAAACCCAAAAGTTTGAGTTCGCTTTCTGTTTTACTTTAACCATCTAACTTTAAGAATTAATAGAAACTGACGGAGACGAGGAAAAAAGAGGAAGACATATTACATAATCCAAAAATACAGCCACTGGTGCCACGTGGCTGTGATTGGATGCCTTACGAATAGTTCCGAACCATAACTCTCTGAATCAAGCAATCACATGCGGTCGTTACAATCTTGTATACTAAAGAGAGCAAGAAATCCAAAGAACAAATTCATGACGTCCCAAGATCTTCCCCAAAACAACTCAGGTCCAGCGCAATTCCCGCTCGCGGCTCCTAATAGACAAGAAAAAGTAACAATCTCACCCGAAAAAATATACCCCCTCACCTTCCCCCAA
>JAAMPI010001341.1:0-15762 GCA_013054445.1 Cudoniella acicularis
CAAAAAGACTTAAAATATTATGATTTGTTGCCTCGGATGGTTTAGTGCGAGTGAGGAGGGTCGATTTCTGCGACGTTCGTTACCAGCCGGGCCTTGTCAGAAAAAGCTCCAAGCACCACTTCTTGATGCCAAAACAATTACAAAGGCTTTATTAGGGACTCTTGGGAAACTCCCTGTAATGTTTAAAGGGGAGTACTGTGAAGAAATAGGCAAGTCGTTTTACGCATCGAATCAATATGTTACGGAGGGTAGACACGAGACCCACTTTTCTATGGCTTCCTGCTTTAAGGGGTTTAGGGGGATCTACACACTCTTTTCATGCCTCACTTCGCATTCGTATCAGCTACTTCTATATAGGAGAAACACTCCTCACTCGTTCTGCACTCAATATGTCACTTCTTCCTGCTATACATCTAAGCACGTGACCTCAGTCCAAGACCATGTAACCGATAATAGGGTTTTAATACCGATGGAATCGAAGAAAGCACTATCCAACTATGTAATTATCGGTTTATCATGAAACATAAGTGAAAAAGATCCTGAATAAGCTGGTAATTGAATACCAGAAGTGTAGGTAAGAAGATTCTTGTTACAAGCTCTCGTTTTCTAATATCGTAATCTTACATACCCACTACTATGAATCTCTTTCCAGAAAGATATTGTAATCGAGACACAGAACGATGTATAATTAGAAAGTTTTAACACGTCGGCATCACGAAAAAATATTCATTCTTAGCTGCTTGGCGTCTTCGCTAAGCATCTGTGGACGCCACCAGCGCTTGCCCCTGAGCTGTGACTACAAGTGGTTCGCATAAAAACAACGGAGTAGATAGTGGGGTCGCGCATGAGTCAATCAAAGCGTACAGAGGTTTTCGTTGGCGCCGTCTGCCTAACGAGGTACTGACAAGTATCCCCACAAGGGCACAACATTCGCCTTCGAATTATCGGTCTATCATGGATGAAATGGCCACTCCAGCAGAGACAACTAGTCTACTCGGTGATCATGACACATCGAACATCTCCTCTTTCAGCAATAATTGCGGTGCTCCTAGTGTTTTGGGAAGAGTGGTCTCCGAGAGTGTGCAAGACCCTGCCACTCCTAGAGTAGGAGGTGACGAGAGCTACGAACGGGAAACCTCGTGGTGGCCGATGCGTACTCTCTTTGCTTTAAGGTACGTGTTCTCCGGCCACGTCTGCAGCATCAAACCGCACATCCTGCATCGTTGTAGTCGTCCATACAGACCATACCAACGTTTCCCGCTAATTGACTCTTTGGACCTGAAGTGTCGCGTTGATGACATGGGATGCAAGCCTCGAATTTGCAGCTTTTTACGGGATTGGTGAAGAGTTCCGGCAAGTCCAGAATATCCAGTGGCTTACTTTGAGCTACACCATGGCCGTTAATATTGCGCAGCCACTGGTGTGTACCTATCGCCGTCCTGCCCAATGACCTGTTATTAACGGCGGGGGAAACAGTACAGTCGCCTATCAGATCTGACAGGGAGGAAGCCACCTCTAATATTCTCCCAAATTGCTTTCCTGATTGGCATTATGACATTGTGAGTTCCTGGTAGAATTTTTGAAATAATGCAGAGTATTGACAAAGTTTCCAAGTGTTATGCCAGACAAGTTCTTCTGGCTTCGGGTAGCAGCGCGGGGTCTTGTTGGGATTGGTGCAAGTGGCATGGGACTCATGGTCTCTATTATACTCAACGGTGAGCTTTCTGCACTTCACGAAATGATGTTGCTAGTCCTGACTCGGATAACTTTTGTGCAGATCACACACCCTTGAAGAATAGAGCATTATGGCAGGTTGGGCTAATTCAGTTCCCTAGTCTTGTTGGACAGTCTATATCATTATTCATGGGCTGGTGCGTACTTGAAAAACTAAAATGGCGATTGTAAGTTCGTATGATTCTTCGATAAGTAGTTTTAGTATTTTACACTGATCATAACACAGAACTTTCCTGTTCGAAGCCCCTGCGGCCCTCATTCTTGCGGTTTTGGGCTTCAAAATGATTCATTTGCCGAACTTGAAAACAAACTCTCAACGCCGTAATACAGTTTTGAAATACCACCATATTTTCAAGAAAGAAAACTTCGATTACGCAGGTTCAAGCATGCTCACAGTCACACTCGTCCTATTGGCTTACAACCTCAATTGTACTTCCCAGGACACAACGTCAAGCGTCTTATGGGCACTGAATTTCATTTTTTTCGTCGCATTTCTATGGATAGAATCAAGAGTTACAGAAATAGGGAAAACACTGATTCCCTTTGAAAAGCTGGCTGGAAAAGAATTTGTGCCCATCTTTCTAGCCGCACTTGCGGCTAACGGGATTGCAACGGGAGTAAGTTTCGCCAAAATATCACACCAAATGCCACGCCTGCTAATGAAATGTAGTTACTGTTTTCTATACCATTTTTCGTCAATACATCCGAGCCGAAAAGTAAACAGACAACTGAGAGTTCCCATCCAGAGGTTATTCTCATATTTATCTTCGGTTTTGGATCAATACTTGGATCTCTGATCTATAGCCTCGTCGCACACTACTCAAAAAGACTTTGGTATGCACCGATTTGGGCCTCTGCCATGGCACTGCTCACGTCAATGTATATCTGGCAATACTGGACCGGTATTATTTCCTTCACGGGTCACTCGCCAGAAAATGTTAATGTTGAAGCTAGGGTTAGAGGGAAACTGGGAGAAAAGAATACCTGTTTTTGCTAGTGGCGCTGCCACGGGAATTATTATTCTTTCCCTGCACATCAAGCTGCTTAATACATGCGAGAACGAAGGTACTGTATTGAAAATGCTCTTAGGGTATCAGATAGAATGTTAACGGGGGATACAGACAAAGCGGTGTTGTACGGAGTGTTCCATCTTTTCATCAGCCTGGGCAGCATGATATCCATCTCAGTAATCTCAGCAGTGAAGCGATCTCAGTTCAGCAAGAATATGCACAGCAAACTTAAGCTCCCGGTTGACGATGTGGGCAAGGTATGTGTATTCCGAAGAAGGTTTTCCGGTAGAGAGGGCTGATAGGACATAGTTGGTGATAGAATGTATGAAAAGCCTTGAATGTTTAGACAAGGTGGACAAACACGTGAGAAGTATTATTCAGTCTTGCTTTCTAGATGCTTTAAAATGTTGTTTTGGTGAGTATCTGTCAAACTATTGCACCTTAAATCCTCAAATTGACTTTCATAGGGTGTATTTTCGGTGTGGCCTGCTTCATCTTCGTTGTGGTATTTTTTATTCCGAGGAACGATGTGATTCGAGATCCGGTTGACTTTATTGAATCTGATGATGCATGAACTCATGACGCAAAAGCCTTGGATTTTGACTAAATACCACATCCTAGAAGACCTTGCATGATCGAAGGGGACATTCTATAGCAGAATATTAGTGTTCATATTTTCAACAGTTATTTAACATTACAATTATTGCTGAACAAAAAGAAACTTTGCGTCTATTAGATACGAAGTGATCACCCGTTCGTAGAACTATATTCTCCAGACATACTGTGACGGCCCCAAACAAAAGAAAGAATAGTAAAGCAAATAAGATGCCTGATGGCGATGTAGATCAATCAAACAACGCCCCACAATCTAGAATTGAAAATGAAATTCGATTTTGCTCAGAGACTGGAACTCTGGTGGCAAAAAGCAAGCAGCTTACTGAAAACTACATTTAGTTCAATTGATCACATAATGAGCTTCTGTCACTTACCTTTAGATGAATTATGAAAGGACACGGTTGTCATAGCCTTTATAGCACTATGGACCCCTCATCGACGCCGTATCCGCGTATGGACCCCCAAGTGGGATCCAAAAGTCTTCTTCATGCGCCCACTGCAATTTATTCTCAGCTAGTAGCGCATCGGCTTCTTTGACTTTTCCTGCCCTAATGAGCCTCAATGCATCTTCAGCGATTTTGAGCGTTTTCGGCGGCTGTGGTTCTTCTTTCAAGGACCTAATTGAGGCTGTATCGCTATCCCGAAAAGTCAAGATATCCTCAAAAACTTCCGATGCCTCGTCATTTCTACCATGTGCTCTCAGAATTTTAGCTTGATCTAATCGTACCCAGAAGAGTGCTCGATTGTTGGTGTGGTCGCTTTGATTGCTTTCGTTGAGAATATACCGAAAGATCTCGATAGCCATTTCCCAATTTCCCTCATCAAAATGCAATAGCCCGCGAAGATGGCAAACTTGACAAAAACGGTCAAAGAAAGCGGTGAGAATTCCGGGTTTAGAGACAATTTCGGTGTACTTTCGAGCATCCTCGAGATTACCAGTGTCCCAATAGTTGATAATCAGGTGAATGATGGAGTCAACTGTGGTCAGCTTGTTGATTCCCAAAATCCGGTCCCGAGCCTCATAAGCCTGAAGAAGATTCGATGTCGCTGCAGCATTATCGTTGAGTTTACGCTGGGTTTGGGCCAGGGCCACTTGTGCCATCAAAGCTAATGCATTATCTGCGCCAAAATTCGTGGATCGAGTCTTGTAAATATTCTCGAAAATATCACGAGCAAACTTCAGTTCCCCAAGACTTTCCTGTGCGTACCCAAAGTAGAGGTAACTGAACAAGTACAATTGAGATTCAGACCCGAGAAGCCTTAAAAAGCCTGCGAGGGCTTTGGATTGACTGGTGTTGGACTCGGAATATCGCGTCATGTAATATTCTGCCAAACCTAAATCCTGGAAACTCTCGTAGGCGTCTGGCTTCCCATCTCCAACAACTCTCAGCTGGATTTCACTGGTTGTAGTAAGGATTTTAACGACTGGTTGCAAGTCCCTGTTTATCAAGCAAGCCTTTGCGTATGCCGAAGCGGCTCTGAGTGCGAGGGGATGTTCTTTGCCCAACAATTCTTCCAACCCTTCCATTACTTCCAACCGGGTCTTGATTGCATTGTCGGAGTCCATTATTACCATATACCACTCGCCAAGACGAAACAAACACAACCATTTCAAAGTCTTGTCGCTTCCTTTTTCTGCATACCATTTACTGAGGGATTCGTATGGTCCCCTGAAGAAATCGTTGATATCGAGCATGGATTGCGAATCCAAAGGCAGCTTCTCGTACCATCTTTCTAGCTTGCCGCGGATTTCCCATGAAGGAGAATTGTCTTTGCCTTTTCCATAGATATACTCCGCCCAAAACACAAATTCAGGCCCGTGAAGAAAGTTGTCCGCCAATAGTAAAATATCCTCGTCAGGATTCGGAATCGAAGTGAGATGGATTGGCCAGTTCATTGCAGCATAATCATAAAGCACCTCTGGCTCAACTTCGGCTTCACTGTCTTTGTCCTTGACTTCTGGGGACACATTCTTGCGAAGAGACGCTGCGATTCGACCTGGCTCTTGGTACTGCTTCTCGGATAAGCGGGCAAAGCACTTCCTCGTGAGATATGCATTCGACTCCGGTCTACTCACTTTGGCATCTGTGTCATGAAGATTCGTACATTGTAGTCGCTGCGTAAGAAACTCCTTAATCGATGAGTGAGCAAGTTGAAGCCGTCCATTGGAGATGATGGCCAGGCGCGAACACAACTTTGACAAAGTTTCTTTGGGTTCGATGAGCAGATCCTTCTCATCTAAAGCGGAGCCAAATGGTCGAAGAGCGACAGCGACACTGATCTCTTCAATCGTCAGCGGTTTGTACGCTTCGACAAGTATCAGAAATATTTCTCGGCGCCGCTTGAGTTCGTCTTCACTCAGTTTTTGGCTCGATTCATCGAGAATCGCCTGGTAGGCCGAGAAAAGCCGCTCTGGAAACTCATGGATACGGCTCTCTTGCATTCTGATCGTGTCTGCTCCCTCCACGAAATCTATGAATAATTTTGCCCATAAGAACATACCATCAGCACCAGCTACCTTTTTCAAGATCTCGTCTTGTGTACGTGCAAGGCTTTTCTTCTCCCTAAGTCTCCTTCTGATAAAGAGGACAATATCTCGATTCACAATTTCCGTTGTCATCGACACAACACTTGATCTCTGCTGGTATGGCTCAAGCTTGTACATTTGTTGGGATAGCAGAATAATCCGCGTATCGGATGTCTTCGCTAGAAACTCCAGATTTTCAAGAAGATTTTCCAGCTCCTTTGGGTTTTCAACAGAGCATTCGTCCACGCCATCAACTATTATGGTGATGCATCCGGCAATAGCAACCAAATCCTTTAGAATAGCCCATAGGCGCTCGAACGAGGCTTTACTACTATCGGGACTGGATTGTGTGATGGCTACCAAGTGATCTAGCACTATCCCAAACTTCGAGTGAGATACGACTTCGTCGAACTGCAGGATGTTGGCGAGGAGGAAAGTTAGGAATGCAACAGGCTTGGCCGATTTCATATCTGTTGAACCTTGGAAGTGGTAAATGATTCGCCGAGAGGAAATATGGTGGCGGTATAAGAAGTTTGCAAGCGTGGATTTTCCACACCCTGTAGGTGAAAATGTTCGGTCAGTTTAATTATTATGCGAAAAGGGCGTCTCGCCAGGGCCTCACCAAGTTTTCCCATCACCCACAAGATTCTCTCGCCGCCGCCGCCGGCCCAATCCTGGTATACTTTATGTTCCACTATCCACTCGCAGCTACCGTCTAGCGGCTCGAAGCTGTCATCCGCCGGATGCCGTTCGGGGTCTAGCCATTTTACAAGTCTTCGTGTTGCATCTCCATCCGCCTCAGCTACACTCATTGTCAGCCAAACTGAACTCCCCGCTGCCACACTCGGGAGCAACATTATAGAGAGGTGGTACCTTGGAAATGGGATTGAATGCGATCGAAGCCGCTCGACATCGTGCGGTGAGATTCTGGAGAGGCCGTCAGCGAAGTTGTCGATTGAGGTCGATTGAGAGACGCTTACCTGCGAGCCCCGCGGAAAAAGTAAGAGCATGCTGGACTTGCAACTGCCGCTGATCTGTAGTTACGCCCTGTAGTAAGCCGGTGTCCATCTGGTCCAAGGGCATTGCATGCAAGAGTTGGTGGATCATATGCGTTGCGCGCATAGCATGGTGAGGCTATGAGGCTCTCAGGCATGGAATCCATGGCTATCGCTAAGATCAAGGCAGAATGAAACATTAACCGTACCTCGCGTGAATTTGGAAAGCTCTGTTCATGTTCCAGGCGTCAGTTGATCCTCTTCTGCTGATCCCGCCACTCTCCACCTCACGTTTCCCGAGGGCTCAGGAGGCTAATCTGGAGTTATTACACATACCACGGTTCACAGCACATTCGTATTCCGCTCTCAGCAGAGCCGCCCGCTTTCTGACTCCCTCAATTTCGGTTTGGAAGTTTGCTGCGCATGGAGTGAGGCCCGCCCTTGTAAATCGAGCTTGTACAGTATCGTTAGTCCCGTTCAGGCCGGCCCCCCTGCAGCATAACCTTATGCAACTTACCGATCTTCGTCTTTTTGTAAAAAGTTTTCGTGCGGACGAGAAAGCTAAGGATGGCGGCATAAAGCGCGACGATCTTGTCGCGAACGCGCGGCGATGCTCCTGACTGCTCGTGAATGGATTCCCATTGTCCGATTTCCTCGATGATTTCTGCAAGTTGTTCTGACACCAGTTGTCCGATGTCATCTTCAGCGATGGCTACCTACACAAGCGTGTGAATAGTTTCACCGTGGAGAAGTTGCATAGAAATTTGGCTACCTGAATAAGGGCGCGAACGCTGCCCCAAACGACAGATGTTATATCAGGGTATTGCTGGATTAATACATCAAAGGCACTGGAATAGTTGTGTATATGACGCAAATACTTCCGAAAACCTGTCTTCGTCTTTTTGTGTACCTTTGCAAGATCACAGCATTCATAGAATAAATTTGTGATCCCAGTAGTATCTGGGAATTTTTCACTGCCCAGTATAATGCGTTCTTTGCTGTCCGGCTCGAGTGTGTTGTTGAAGTGCTGTTAGTTAGCATTCAGTCTAGATACTCTCAACATAATGTATTGGACGTTACCTCAATGGCTTGCTCCCAGCACGACGCCCTTTTTTGATGAAACTCATCAACCAGACCGAAAGATTCCATGATGGTCCACTACGGTTTGAATGGCATGAGCGGCGCAACACGCAGAGGGCTATGCAATTCATTCAGATATTGAAACAGCGCTGATATATGGCACAGCAAGAGCGGGGCACTGTCGCAGTTTGTACTTGGAGTTTGATTGGTTCAAATAGTGAGGCTGCTGATGCAAGCCATCTGCAAGCCATCTGCAAGGTGACCAAAAAACCAAAAGCCCAAGCAAAAGCAAGGTCAAGGGGTGTCCGTTACGGTAAATTGAAAATTTACGATATTATACTTAAAATGCGAATTCCAATCGTAAAAGCGGATTAAAGAAATGTTTTGTCAGAGCAATGCGCGACACCAAATATAAAACAACCGAGGCCAACCACATCTTTCTCTCACACCTTTTTCCTTCTAAATTCATTGCTTGTATTTCTTGTCTCTTTACAAAATTAAGGGGGAAAAAGCATCAAATACCACGCATCCACATCTACCCCAACAATTCCCAAGGCAAATGAGTTTTCAAAGGCGTTTTCTCAGAGTCAACACGTGGTGATCTGCCAACCTGCAGTCAGCAACTTTTGGACTGCAGCAAGGATATCTTGCGAGACGAGTGTGGTTCCACCACATCAAATGAAGATTTTCCAACGATCACGCGAAACCTTTCTCTCTCTAGGAGGTGTAACTCGGCGTTAGGTCTCGAAGTTCAGGAATGATGAAGCTAAGGTCATCCAAGATACCGGTACATCAACAAGACTCTTGGCAACGGACCTGTATTGTCTAATAATTACTCCTGCTAGAAGAAAGACACATGCGGCAACAAGGCTGCATATATAAACGCTTGTCCGAGGTATCTTGGAGTGAACAATTGACAGTTCTCCAGTATTGAAGCGAGCCTTCCCGACATTGCTCCCACCACACCTTTCTCTTTGGCCTTATCTTGAGAGCTTTAGCCAATCCTATTACATATTCTCAGCCTTAGTAACTCGGTGAGGGATAACCTTGCAGGCTAAAGGCAATACTGTGCGTATAGATATAGTCCTCGGTGAAGCCTCGCTCCCCAACTGCCTTGGGTACTGTTGCATCTCAAAGATTCAGGCTATTCGACATAGGAGGCGGGGTCATATGGTGCAGGAGAGACAGCCCACTCAAGCAAAGCCTCCTTCATTGGATGAAGTCCGGATTTTCGAGTCCTGGGATGCCTCGTATTCCAAAGTACGGCCACCGCCATTGTGCAATGAGGCTCTTCGTCGGTTGGTCAGATATGACATGACAAGTCGTCAAGTTTTCACCCAAAATCCCCACTATCCTCTACTTTGCTAAGAGACAATGTAACCTTAGGGTTTCACAATCACCTCACACTTTACAATGACGTCGAGTTCTTCCCGAAGGCGAGAGGGTGACAGAGGAAGACACCACAGAGAGAAAGGAAGTGATGGAAAACGTAGGCATTTTCGCGAGGACGAAATAGGAGTCACGGAAGATGTGCCAAGGGCTGAAGCAAGCAGTGGAAGATACTGGTCCACGCGCGACGAGGATGAAGATATTCCGCCAACTTCTTTGTCGATGGCCACAGCACCCCCTTTCAGAGAATCGCGCCACGAATATGACGATGTAAATGAAGGCTCTGCCCGTATGCAGGGCTTGTCGCTGTCAGAACAAAATTATCAACCGAAAATGGCAGCCAAATCGTACCAAACTCCACAGAGAAAGGCTACTATCGTTTGGGCACTGGTAAGTCATACTATATATATTCACCATTTCCAATCGCCTCTTCTTTAGCGTTTGGCTCAATATTTCCGCTATTTAGTGTCCATATAATTGTGGCCTTGGCCACTTCCTTCCAGATCCCGTTCCAAGGCCCGAGCCTCTCTCGCGAACGAAAGATAAGAAAGAAGGGAAAGAATGGAAAGAATGGAAAAGATGGAAGGAAGAATATCGCTCTTGGAGAGACTTCACCTGTTCGTGTAAAAACGCATACTTCTGCCGAGCACATGGTCAATGGGTTTCCGGCGCCGATGTCAGAAACGGCAATTCCCCCAGCAGAAAAGAACAAACTCCCAGCACCTGTCACAAGCTGGGGTATTTCTGTAAAGCACATCAAAAATGGATTCGTGACGGGGACGTCGTAGCCAAAAAGGCGGCGACGAAAGAAAACCAAACGTCAGAAACGTGCCATAGAGCAGGCTACTTCTGCAAGGCCCACAATGAATGGGTTCCACAGGACGTGGTCGATTTAAAGCTGGCTCCGAGTGAGTCGAACCAAACAGAGTCGAAATGTCACCCTACAGAAGAAGATCTTCCGCCGACTGAGAAAGGGTATTTCAACTTCAGAACTTCGGATGGCTGCAATTCCAAGCAAGGAATTTCTGGATTGAGTGTTGCGAGTATTGGAGGGTCTTCGAGCTCCCTCTATGACCCTAGGTCTCCCTCACTAGGCGCTGGCCCGCAGTATCCTTTAGGCTACCTTGCTGGACAGATGGGAAGCGGTATGGGTCCAGCAGCGTCCATGCTATCATCGCGTCAACCTGGTTATTCAGCCCCGCCAGGTTTTTATTCTGCAGGGCCTAGCCACCAGGCTCAGGGATCTGGAGGCTCCTCTAGCACACCAAGTGGTTATTATCCCAGCGCTTCTTCGGATATCACAAGCGGAAAATATTCTACACTGCCGGTTGATAAAAATCACTCGAGTTCCTATTCTACAGGGCCTAGCTACCAGGCTCAGGGATCTGGAGGTTCCTCTAACACAACAAGTGGTTATTATCCCAGCGCCTCTTCAGATATCACAAGCGGGAAATATTCTGTAGTGCCGACTGAGAGAACTTCCCAAAGTGGTTATTCCAGCGTGCCAAGTACTCAGTACACACCAGGGTTTGTGTCTACATACGGCTCGCAAGAGCAGATGAGTGAACGAGCTGATTTGGAGCACAGTAGCCAGGAAGGACAAATCAATGTCGCGTCTTCTTATTATCCTACAGCGTGGTCAGACTGGAATTGGAAAGAGGAATATAGTTGTTACAGCCGATACCGTCTAACCGGTCCTGGTACTTCCCCTCCTTCTTTGCTGAGTTCTGGGAAGACTGTGATAGCTGACAAGGCCCAGATGAATGGGAGTACGAGTACGACCGTAAGGACTAAAGCCTACCCCAAGCCATATTTCGAACTTAGGACGAAGAAGCTACATGTGCTTCCCAGACAAGCGCAGTTAGCATAGAAGGACTAGCCAACAGGATGCTGACTATGTGAAGACGGTCTCCTAGACCGACACCTGGAAAGGGCCGGTGTCTGATAGAAACCTGGTGCTCCCATTTCCGGCACGACCCTGGGGGAACGTGGGCTGACCGACACGGCAATTGCTGACTTCGGGAAGTGCGGTTGCACTCCTCTGAGAACAACGACAGATCAAACCATTGGTACAGAACATTTCGACTGCTGGACAAAATAATGCGCGGTTGCTACACACCCAAAGGGGTTATTCCGACAGAAAACCAGGCAAGCTGGCTTGCGCTCGATTGAAGAAGTCATTTGGACTTCGATTTTGGTGTACTATTGCGGGAAGAGAAGCGATTCAAGAGGTCTGGAGCAGCATTCATTCCTCTGGAATATATGATTTCGAGGTGAGGCTTCTCAAATTTTATACGTGTAGTGGTGTTAGATAATGGAGCCACTTTAGTCACATGTCCACCTCTCAAGCTAGTTTCACGAAGGGTTGCCCTATTAATCAGTACTACCTATATAGACGTTTTTGGTATATTATTTTGCTACTTTTTACATGTTGTTCATTTCTATTTAATTATATACAGAACCCACGCAGATAGTCGTAGTTCCTGATTCCTAAATTTATATAATTATCTCTGACTACCTAGGTATTCTATTTCTTAGGCTATAGCTGTAATAGTGACGTGACTCACCCCCCTTAATTCTAGTAAGCGAGCATTATCATAATTAGAGGACTAGAAGAGATATACTGGTATACTAGCCCTCGCTACGCTATACTAAGTTCGCTAAAACCTTTTAGAGTTAGAAAAAAATAACTCTGTTTTTACCTTAGTTTTAAGATATATACTATAATAGGTCCTTAGCGATAGTAGCTGTTTTTATATAACAAGTCTTATATAGTATAAGAAATAAAATATATTACTAAATACTATATTATAAGGAGGAGGCGTTAGTAGACAAAGAAGTCACGTGTAAGAGGAAAAGGATTTAGTTATAGAACTAATATCTAGCCTCGAAGGGTCTAGAGAAGCCCCTTTTTTATTAGCTACCTACTACCGATAGGGGTCCGATACCAAGGCCTAATAATAATAGAAATCAATAGTATTATCTAGTATCCCGTACCACGTATCAAGTGCCTTAGAACTATAATCCTAGATGTCGGAGGTTTGCTACCGATATTATTCCGGACATCCGCCGACGATCTAAGCCACGTGACGGACGCCCCTTTACAAGTAAGCGAACTATATTATAGTAACGTTAGGGCCCTAGAGCCTTTACGAGCCTAGTTAGATAAGTCTAGGTTTTTAGGGTATATACTAGTAAAACTAAATCGAAAAATTATAAACTTTTAAAAGTTAGTGAATAGGAAGTATCATTACCTTTTATAACTCAAGATTACTAGATTTTATATTATAATTATTCCTGGTTATTTTATAACTTTCAGGTGATCACGATAACTTTGATTTTCGGAAGCCTGAAGGCGGGGTCGCGAAGCCTGAAAATCGCTTAAATATGCCCTGAAAACCCAGACTTATCTGACTAGGCTCGTAAGCGGGAGATCGAGTAAACGCGGCGTGAAGACTCACAATTTTCGCGCAAAGCAATCTGTTGTTGATGAAGAATAACAACCACCTCTACTCCTGGCAAGAGAATGGCCTCCACCATCTGTACGGCAAGAGCTTGGCGAAGAAAGCCCGCGAGGAAAAAGAAATTATCAATGTACTTAGCGGGGGGCGGAGTCGAAAGCCGTCCGCACGCGATCCAGCAGCTGAACCTCCCCCCTTCATCACCTCACCACCACCTTCTTGAACCTGGACATCATGTCTTCCGGATATGGCTTCCGCGAGCGTCTCTATCGTAGCGACTACGAGAAGCTCAAAGCGCATGGCAGAATCGCCAGTAACATGACAATCACACAATACATCGACCAAGAACGAGAACGAACAGCGAAAGCCATTGAATCAGTCAGCGCGGGTACGAGCAATACGCCTTCCTCCCAGTCTTCCATATTCCAGACGCTAACATAATTACCAAAAGCCACGTCGAATACGACGGTCTTGGAAAGAAGAGCAGCAGATGCCTGCCTCGCATGTCCTACGCCAAGTACCTCTATTTCACCAAGTAGCGCGGCGGATACAAGCACTTCAACAAGTCCAGGGCCGGGACTAGCTATCCGGAGTCTCGCGAATTTGGGAAGAGTGCCAGGAGCCAGGCTTGGGGAGAATTCCCTCCAACGCGATCTGCGGGAAACCACCGAAAAGACTGGAAATACATACTATTTGAGCCTCCTCAAGGAGAAAGAGTCTAGGGCCCGAAACGTGACTCAAACTCCCCAAACGCAATCGACGTCCGACGATTTATTCAGTTGGGAAAAGGAAGCGCAGGAAAGCATGGCCAATAAGGAAAGGGCGGAAGCAGCGGCAGCTCGCCAGACAGAATCTACGCCCAGTCCATCGATGGCACCAAGTCTTCTCTACAGAGCTAGTGCGCCCACTGTGTCTGATGCACCCAAGACGGGGCCTTCAGCCTATTCCGCAGCCGCCCAACCAAACACATCGTCCGAAACAAGCGCATCAACTAGAATTGAGACGAACATTCCACCGATTACATATGACCCGCCCAAAATCGGTACATAAGATTACATCCCTCCCGTGTCATCTCTGCCTCCTACTAACTCAATCCTTGCTTTCAGAACCGCCCATTCCTGGAATTCCGGAAGCCGAAATACGCGCAAGTCGATACTGGGGCAAAGTCATTTCCCAAACAGGAATAAGTCCGCGCCTCAACTCCTGCGTCGTCGCCGTTTGCGACATTGCTATGGCAGTATCCAGCGCGCGTCCACCAGCCGTTCCACTAGAAAAAGCCGCCGTCTACCTCATGCCAGAAACATTCTCCACGGTACTCACTCTATTCGAAATCCAAGAGCCAGAATTCGGGCCTCCGGAAATAGTGGAGGATTATGGTCCTTCCCACTTCGACGACATATTCGCTCAATACTACCTAGCATTTGACCTCCCAATCGTATGGGCAACGCGACCAGGTAGCAATCGTCCCAACAACCTCCCATTAATAAAACGACAAAGCGTAAAACTCTGGTTGCGAAATTACATCATGGCTCAACCGGACGAACTCCACAAACGTCTCAACACCCTCCTCCGTGACGTGCCTGAACTACAACATCCTATGGAAGACAAGCCCTTCATTCACAAAGAAGTACCGCGTGGATGTTTTCCCGCTGAGTTCGACTTAGCAGCCAATCGTGCAACGGTGAAGGCTTTTGCGCAATTTAAGGCAGCGAGTATGAACATTATTGATAGAGCACAACCGGTACAGACTCTGGAGAATGCGAGGCAGGATTATACGAATGCGGTTGAGCAGGCGAGGGCGCAGAAGGAGTATTTTTTGAATCTCAATGGTGGGTGGACGAAGGATGAGTATGGGAATGATAAGTATGTTGAGGGTTGTATGTTCTAGGGGATAGTTTTTTTTGGGTGTGGTCATTTGATGTATGATCTGGAGCGTCAATGGTTTACTGTTTTCGGTGAGGTTTGAATGCTTAATGGTTTTGAATTCTTTCTTGGCTTTATATTGGGAGTAATAATGCATATTTTGGTTTCCTAGGTGTCTCTTCCATACCAGTCTCACAAGTCCTAATCGTCTCACAAATCCCATAATCTGTTCCCCTTCCAATCATTCCTGGAGATCCACCTTTCCTTAAACCCTCTAAGCGGCTACAAAATCATAAACTTCAACGGCTTCAAAACCAATTCCTCTGTTTTTGCCTTCCCCAGCGCTCTAAAGCACTCAATTTGTACATGTGCCGTAAGAGTATTTTGGTCCTTTTTTCTGACCTATTCGCAGCAGAAATCATCAACAACTCTCTCTTCACTGGTCGTATTAGATTCAACGGGATACTTACATGGATATGATTTTTAATACTTCAAAGGCCAAAGAAATGTTCTTCAACATCATTCCAATCGATCAGTTGAACTTACTCCCTTGATCAAGTCGTTGCGGTCTAAGAAATTAGATGCAGCATTCAAACCAACAAATCTCTAGTCAGAAAATGTTCTACATACTGCATCCCATGGGATTGTATTTGAGGAAATATAAAGGTCAATTTTGAAAGCGAGGGTCGCATTTAACGCCTCCACTTGCGTTTAGACTTTGTGTGTAGACTTTGTGTCTAAACTCTTTGTCGTCGTCTCGTGTTTGAATGGCATTCTGTAAACAATTCGTGTTTGACCAAGTAAAGAGGCAAAAAATAAACAGATGGAGAGTCACTTATGCTTGCCATGCTAGATATATAACAGAACCACTTCTGGAGTTCGTTCTCTCTGCGTGTATCTAGCAAAATATATCCAATGACAATGCTTGAACCAAAATTCATTCACTTTTATCTAAGAAAAACCTATTACTTATATAGAACCTTCTTGCCCTAGCCCGAGGGCCCGACGTCTCGGCTAACTAGTCTACTGCCTAGAGGCCCGAAGTATCAGTCTATTGGTCCCTTCTAGTCATGTGACATAGTCACGTG